>NNCF01127644.1:219272-236354 GCA_002313205.1 Laupala kohalensis
TTGTTTCTTCTTGTTTTAGGTAGGTGGAGTTGAGTGAGAGAAGAGAGATGCCTTTTTGAAATTCTGATTGTGAAATCGGTTGGTGAGTGAAATAAATGAATGCCGTGATGCGTGGAATAGTGCCACTTCTCGGAATTATTTTAATTGACTCTTTTTATTTTCATATAGCTTAACTATCGGAGAGTTGTTGGATATTCAGTGTCATTTACTACTGCTATAATTGGAAACTTGTTACATACGTTTAACGTCAAGGTTTGAGAGAATTATTTTTAGTCATTAATATTTGAATCCGTAAGTTATTAATATTTTGCTTTGTTGAGCTAAAAAATTGACATGAATGGATGACTTTTTCGAGTCGGTAGTAGAAATAGAAAAACAAGAAAAGAATGATTTTTTGAGGTATAATGCTACCACTAAAAATAACATTTAAATTGAAACTTATATTACGAAGTCCTAATTGTACTCTGTGTAACTAATTGTACAATTGCACTTAATGCTACCTAATTGTGTAACGCGACCTCACTCTTTACATACTTGTCTATATATTTATAACATGTTTTGATATTAGTTTTTTCTTGTCTAAAAATATTAGTCTGAATTTTCTGTGATTAATCATATGAGGATAAGGCTTTTTCTTCTATTGTGACGACACCAAAATTTCCCAGTGTTATAAAAGAATACAAAAAGCATCTAGAGTGAGAGAATACTATCTAAAATTGAATGGAAGAAAAAAATGAAATATTATGTTTCTCGTGGATTGCACGTTATAAGGTCTCCGTATACAATATCTGCAAATGACGAATCAGGGAAAGATGTCTTCTGTGGTACGAATTCCCAATAATATGAGATTTAGATGGGTAATGTAACAGGCGATGAGGAAGGCGGAAAGGAGAAGAAAATAGGAAACTGCTGTCAACCAATAACACCATAGCAATTGCTCACATTGAAGAAAAGAAGCAATGAGAAAAGGAAAAAAATAATACTCACACATTCATTTTCTCAATTCTTTTTATTTTGTCTTTTAACTAGATTAGAGAATCTCCTCAATTACATGTCTCATATTCCAACCCTTCTGCCCTCTAAATCAACGTGCTAGTGTAGTAGTTCTACGCAGCGCACTCCCTAGGTCAATTACGCCAGTGTTTGGACAGTATAAATATGAGATACCTCCTGATTTGCAAGTTAAATGTCCCTCTTGAAGAAAAATTACAGCCATTCCTTACTTGGTTTTACGAGTCCTTAAGTTATAAGCGTCAAGGGAAGGAGATGAATCCAACCGAGGGGGATGGCGTTTCCAATGCTTTGTTCCTTGTGCAGCGTCGTGGCATGCCCCCTGCCTTCGGCGACGGAGGCTGTTGGGGGCGCAGCGACGGTGCTTGTAAGTGAATGTAATTGTTTGAGCGCGCACCCTGTCCCCCACCGCACCCTAGCACCAACTGTCAGCTTCCATTCGCCTGAGCCGCTTCTCTCAGTGTTTTCGCCCACGGCCAATGCGGTATCGGCGCTCGCTCTATGCTTTCGCTTTCCGTTTGCTTTTGTGTCGGCCGTCGACTTTCAGTTAAGCTGTTGCATTCCAGAGGTCTGCTGGACTCACTGTTCGTCCACTGAGTTATCTGTTTTGACCCTGTGATGTACGAGTTGAATAATTATGACCCACAGATATTTTGTCTGGGTCGTCTTCTTGAGGTAAGGTATTTTTCTTTGGAATAGACAAGAAAATGATGGATGAGTTCAGTAATTTCGGGGTCGATGTGTCTTGGTTCGGACGTTGGTGTAACATTTGCCATCGATATAACATCACTACTAAATAATGGTCCTGCATGTATAATTCTCCTTTAACCTACCCTTCATTCTTTACCATGAGTGTCATGGAAAAACTTCGGATATCATAATGGTTTACGATCGTATTTTCATACGTAGTGAAATCTTCTGTTTAAAAATTTCTTTTTCTAAGGTAGAATTCGTAGAAATTAGGTGTTCTCTTTTTTTAAATAATATATCGAGTTAACAATTGCCGTCATTCAACACTTGATTTGCATATTAAGTAACAAAAATATTTTTTTAAAGCACGGACTATTGAAAAATAAACGAACACTACAAAGATGCGCTACGCGAATGGACCTCTGGCGCATGCTTTCACAGTGTATACTGTTCTTTAAAAAAAGTATTAAATGTATATTTAATACTTTTTTTTCAAAGAACTGTATACAGGGGTAAATAAAGTACTTAACTGGTACTTTCGCAAAAGAGGTCATATACAAACTATCGCATTTCAAAATTTCCTTACGTTTTACAGCAAAATGGAAAGTAACAAAATTAGTATATTCTAATAAGAAAACGCACGTGGATAGACCATACACCGATGATTTGGAGAAAGAATGAGATTGGCCGATTTTGAATCTCAAAGCGCGATTTATTCATGTTTTATTTATGCGTAAGAAGTACTTTCGTCCTATTGTAAAATATAAAAGTTTTGGCTCTTTCACATCTTTAGATCTTCTTATAATGATGCTACTGTGAATATTTATCGTATACATTTCATTTTGTTTTGTGATTATATTTATTGAACGATTTACTATTGATTTTTCTCTCTTCAATTTGATAGAATCAACAAAGTAAGTTCCTGATTTCAAATCTCGGTTAGGTCACGTGTGGCTGTTGTATCATGAGGACAGGGTCTACCATGGTGGTCAAAGTGGTCACATCATCTCGTTGTTTTTGAGACCAAGTAATTGCGAAACTTAACCATCCATGAACCTGGAGTCAGGAGCCTGCAGAGAGGCTTTTTTAATCCGATATAATAATTGCTTCAGAAATACACACAACTTACAATTGAATAAGTTACTGAAAATATATCGGAAAAAAAATTGCACTCATATTACTGTGTCCAATCAATTTAAGATTATGTGAGAAATTCTTGAAAACAATGTATAATAGTATCGTTGTTCTTATCATTTAGAAGTTTATTACATATGAAATAGACAAAAGATTCCCTCCTAATCATTTACCTGGATTCTAGACATTACAGAGAGCTATAAAATATATTATTAAATTTATTAAGTCGAATACAGTTCCTTTCATTTTAGGAATGACTGATACTATTTCAGAAAAGAAAAATTCCGCAGAAGGTGCATTGATTAACATAACATGAGTATCTACAACAGTCTCAACGACAGTAAAGAGAGCTCAGGATTATTAAAAGATTATCAGGAGCGTTTGATCGGTGTCCGGCTCTTTTGCAAACATGGATTATTTGCGGCCCTTTGCGAATACTTTTCTTCTTCTTGGAAGTGGACCAACGAAACTCGGAAAATATTTTCTTCTCGGAACTTCGAGGTATATTGCCTTCGTCCTTCAGGGACAAAGGAAGACCAGATTTAGTAATAATAACTGGTCAGATGGAAATAACAATTTAATGAGTTTAAAAGTCTGTGACTGGCACTTCACTTATTATTATAAAGCTACAGCAGTAACTCGTATCATATTATGCTCATGTAAATTAACGAAGACATTACTTTGAGTCGTTGCATGATGACCAGTACGTCATTATTTTTTAATAAATGTTAATCATTTTTATTATTATTCTTTTGGAATATATTTCAAATTCGACTACCTTACGACAAACCATCAACTATTTCTTGATTTCCCAATGCTTATAATATACATATTAGAAGTTGAAAAAAATTATTAATTATTTTAATCGCATTGATAATTTTAACACAATAAGACTACATACTAATATTATGTAAAATATTGTAAATCAATTTTAGCGAAAAATAATGTAGTCAACTGTTTAATTATTTGGTTTTAATGAACGAATGTTACATTATTCCGTAAAAAATGACAATAAAAAATAAATCTACCTTTGAGAATTAATATTAGTGACTTGGCTTCCTTCTTCATTTTGCAACTTCAAGTTTGTGGAGAGATTGATTAAATAAGGTACTTTTATTAAATATCGTTTACTTCGATATAAATGAGTATTACAAGATGACCAGTAAGTTTGGAGAACTGACAACTACAAAAATATTATTAGAGCACTCTAATTCAGTAACGTATTGTGGATCGGGGTGAATGTTAAAGGTGATAAATTAAATTAAATTAATTGATAAACTGGGAACAACTGAAAAAAACTTTATTCATTTAATCCTTAAAAAAGAGATACATGACCTCTTTTTCCTATATTCTGAATACTGAAAATTTAAACCATTTCAGTATTTGTTTATATGTAAAATATTTAGAATTTTTCATGAGAAATTGTAAATTGAACCGAAGACAATTGATTTTACATAGTTTAGGTTGCGGAAGATCCATAAAGGTATTTTCAGGAACTCATTGGAATATTTAGCACTAACATATTTCGACCCATTACTGTTCGAAATTGAATAATTAGAAAGATTAATTGCGTTTATCTCCAAACTTAAATTCTTATAATTCTATCAAAGTGTCATAGATTGTATGAACGATATACGTCTGTCATAAAGATGAATAGCATAATTCTTATCTATGTATTCCACATATTGTTCAGCTCATACAAATCAAAATGCATTATAACTGATGAACACAACATTAAAGCTAAGTTAAGGAGACTGAATTAACGATAAGGGAAAAAAATGTAATTGTGAATGAAGTTAATTATATGTAATATAATGAGAATAAACGCTATTGGGTGTGGTTTTTGCTATTTGCTGGTGTGTTTTATCAGGAACTGAACTCAAACTTATTAAAGTTCTAAAATCGATGTACAGGCCACGATAACATGATAATGTGATATTTCTGTTTGTAATGTAGTGCAAATATTCGTTTGTAACAAGTCAAAATAAGTTTATTACTATTATTATTGCTTATACTGTTTTAAAGAAAGGCATCTTCAAATAAAGGTCTATGCGCATTTGCCCCTGCACTGGACTTCGCCGTTTTCCTCAAGAACATGCGAGTATACTTCTGGACTCTATACATATATTCGCGAGACCGTAATTCCGCTGCCTAAAAATGCATGAAAAGTATTTTCTTAGAATACTGTTCGGTTATTTTTTTTATGTTGTGCTAGTAAGTCGAAGAATCGAATGGTCATGACGAATATACATAACTCAGGAACACATCTCCTTATTTCAATTTTACAGAGGTAGCTGTACGCTCCGGAAACGCTTTCGGCCTCTAGTCTATATAAATAACCACCGTTTATCATGGGAAGTATTTAACTCGCCCGCATTTTATCGTTTCAATTTCTCCTCCCCGTTGGTTAATCCAGAGATGAATCGTAGCTGCTCGGTATGTGGAGGAGGCTGCGAGGAAGTATTCCATTTACACTGCGATAGTGGCGGCGCCCGCGGGCTGTTTGCTCTCCTACACGGTTTCTTCCCAAGGGGTATCCAAAGTGCTTACCGTTGTTTCCGTGCTTAAAATGCACAGAGGAGAATTGACTGTTGGTGAAGAGGGCAATGACCTGTTCCTACTACGAAGAATTTGTTGGCCTGGGAAACGGCCATCAGAGTATGTATGGATTTGCAAGAGTGATATCTTTGTGATGGGACATGCGGGTGTTCGAGTTAATGTGTTTTACTTAAACCACTCTGTTATAACTGCGTTGTAAAAGTGCTAGTGGTCATTATAGTTAAGAATACTCGCTTTTCTTTGCCTTACTATACTCGTAGTTAGATTTCAATGGAATTATTCCTCGGGTATTGAAAAGTGGGTTTGCGTATGCGATAATGCGCTACGAAGAGATTTTTTTTCTGACAATTATTTCTCGGCGACATTTCTGAATTACTTAGATATATTTTTCAGTGTCATTAGGTTTCAACGTAATGTTATGGTATAAGTTCATTTTCTCACTGTTTTGTTAAACTTTAACTAATTTAAACTCCTTTATTAAACGTTAGCGTAGGAGAAAGTTGGTGCAGTGTTTAAAGGCACAATTAGTTCGCCATTGTAAGTCTTCATTGTACACGTTCGTACCATACATGTTTTTCTGTTTTCTGTGTTTACACTTCTCTCGCAAATGTTTCTTTATATTTCTCTCTCTCTCTCTCTTTTATTCATTCCATTCTTTATTAATTTTCGTAATTTCTTTGAACTTCTGTGGAGAGGCAACCTAAGGTCAATGCATCTGACGGTATCACTTCGCTGAGTCGACGTCACAGAGGGCACAGCAATTTGTATTGGTCGTAACATGACACGAGTGCAATGTAATAAGTTGTTCATACTATAATTGTAAAGCATTAGGACTTGCGTTTGTCCTTGTCAAATAGGCTGCTGCAGCATTTTGCACCATCTGAAGTGAAACGCTGAGAATTGACGACGAAGTGCATTTTCAGGTTGTGTTCCCTCACTGGGGAAAGCGTTGCTCTTATGCATTTCGAAATTTTCGAGGCTAATTTCTGGATTCTTTACTTAGCTCGTCCATTTTACATGTTCTTTTAGATTTCTCTTCAGTTAAGCATAATAAATTGCATATACGAGTGCAATTGCCAAAGATGAGGGAATAATTTATCGTCTATCGAGCCATCCATCCTTCTGCGTCTGATGAAATGGCAGACAGACCAAACACTCAACATCACGGAACAAACTTCCAAAGCATACAGAGGATTAATATCGTATAGTTCCGTCTTGTTCAGTGTGAAATTTCGTGATTCAAAAATTAATCGCCATGTGATCAACGGAGCAGTGTTGTGTTAAAGAAATACAAGTATCCTGAAATTATTCCTTCAGTGCATTATAATACTCCAACTATATAAATATTCTATATAAATCCAATTTCCACTGTTGTACGTAGGTTCCTAGACATCCATGATGTAATGAATTTGAGAAAAAAAAACAGAACTGAAGGAAAATCATTTCAAAGGGCAAAAAAAGAAAAAACGACGACTGATTACTTCATTTTTGAACCCGTGATAACGTGACATTGTACACACGTATGTATGTATATGTACATAATTCATTAAATAAAAAGTTTCTCGTTTTTTTACTGTGGTTTTCATTTATCCGTGCGACCCCTCCCCCCTCCAATTACCCTGGATATCCGAGGTTCTACTGTAATTATACATTTTTGTTAAAAACATATGTATTTGTACTTTGCCAAGAAAACGTATATCATGGAAATTTATTTTGATTCATTGATGAGATATTACAAAACTAGAAATCACCTGAAGAGAAATGAGTTCACGCCGTACGGAAATAGTTGTGTCAACAAAGATACCAAATACAATATCCTTACTTGACGAAATTTTTCGGAGATAACTAACTTTCATCACTACATTTGAATCGCACTTTTTAGAAACGAACTAATTCAAAATTTGCCATTTTGATTTTCACTGTCCATATACGAAATAAAGAATACGCGCATTTAACAGTGAAGACAGGAACTTTTGAGCATGTTTTTATCATGTATTCTGCTATTATTTTAAAATAAAAGGCAATTTTATTTATTGATTATTATTTTTAAAAATCAGTTTTTTCTCTCTCCTGAAAAAGAGTAAATTTTGACGTAGTTCCTTTCTAAAAAGTGTGATTCAATTGTTAAAATCGTAAACTGGTTCTGCTATAGCACTCGTATCTTTTAAAGAATTTGGTGAAGGATAAAAAACAATTCCTGATCATTAGCCCCCAAATGTAAAACACATAAATGAAGTGGCAAACATAGTGTTTCTGTCAGAGTTATTTATTGCAGCTTCTTAAAAAAACTGTCCGGTTGCGTAGCGGCCATTTTCAGTGCTGAGTTTTGGGTGGCTCGTGGCGAAAGAATAATTCTGGTACACTCTTTGTTTTACTCTTTGATTATTGATTATTTTTCTCTTTAATTATATCTACGCCTCACCATCAAACACGTTGCATAGTTGACGAAAAGTAGCTCTACAAAAGCGCTCAAGGCAGCACTCTCACTTTCATTTAGATAATGTATGATTTTATTCACATAATTTTAAACACCTCAACTAATTTTTAAGTTTCTCCTTACGACATTTGATGATGTACTCTTTCCACGAACCAGTTGTGTTTTAGTTGATACTAGCCGCCCGCAGAAGAGGTCCTTCACTATGCCCCGCATGGTGGGAAAAAGCTGCGCCATTAGGACGCAAGTTCATTAACCCTGGTGGTCGTTGGTTTCTTAATTACTAGGCCGCAATTGGTTGGTGAGCACAGACTGTTCCATCTAGTGGCGGTGGAGGTGGCGCGACGGTAGCATACATGCATGTTTACTAAGTAGGTGGTTTTGACACGTCTCGCCTAATACCTTTACATGTACGAGTCCCGAAAGCCGCACCGTCACGGAGAAAACCTTGCCCCAAACCTTTACCAACTCTCCTTCCTCCTCTTAGGCTGTATGTCAGGAAGTGGTAGTATGAGCTAAAGTACGGGCAACATGATAATTGTTTTCGTTTCTTAAAGACTGATTGATTTAAGTGTCTTATAAGAAAATAATTGTGACATTTGTGACGTTTTCCGGTGAATTAAGAATGCGAAAATGAATGACTGAATCCAAGAAACTCGTAACATATCGGAGTAAGCTGTTTTCAGCGTGAAGTGGGAGCCCGTAGGAGCGGCGCACTTTTTAAGCCCGACTAATATATTGTATAGACGTGTCCAGATAATGTAATTTGTATAATTTTAACAGAATGTAAAATAAATATACTGTTATAAACAATGTATTGAAAAGTTTTAAAGATAATGAAAAAAACAAAGAAAATAATACTCTGAAAATAAACTCACATATTTAAAGAAACGGTTTCGGCTCTCTTCAGTCCAATCGAGGGCCAAAGCCAAAACCGTTTCTTCAAAGATGTGAGTTTATTTTAGGTGTCATATTTTCTATATTTCGTTAAGTTTCAAACGTTTTTCTACAATTCATGTCCATTATATAATTCGTCCGTTAAAGTCTTTAATTCCTTATTTAATACGTTTAATTTATCTGCTATAAAATAAAAGGTTTTAAAGTTACTGAAAAAAAGAAAGAAACACATAAAAGTTACTCACAAATTGGATGAAACAGTTTCGGCGACCTCAGTCTTCCTTCTTCAGTCGATTTCGTCAGTGCCTTTCTCTAGAACATCGAAGACTACGTGACCGAGGAAGACTGGACACCGACTTTGTCCAATTTGTGACTAGCTTTTATATATTTTCTTTTCTATTTTTCATTACCTCTAAAACTTATATTATCCCAAAATAAATTATCCTATAATAATATATATTATCCAAAATAAGGAAGACTGTGCATATACAACAGACCCAGCACTCACTATTTAGCATTTAATGTTACAGGAAGACTTCCATACTGTCACTTCGAACAGGGAGGTTTGTCTGTTCTACACTAACTGCTCCGACATGAGAAATCCGATATCACACATATTTTTACTCTACATCGCTGGGTACTGTTATTTCGAATTAACTGACCCGACAGACTTATTCCTGTCCAAATTTCAATAAATCTGTTTGTGATCATGTTTGTTTGTTGAATCACAATTCAAATGAAAATGAACAATTGATTCACTTTGTTATTACTGTATAACCGTTTGTCACTTCAAAACTCACCGTATTTCGTAGGTAAATCTAAATTTGTTCGAAATAAAACGACGAAACTTAATTTATTTCATAATTGCGATGAACTTACAACAGAATCACTATTCATCTGAAAAACTGAAAAAAAGAAAACAAAAAAGAACCAAATATGTCGTTCATATCGTCAGTTATGATCGAAAGCGCATACAAAAATTATGATTTTTGCAGTTTGTCGGAATTTTCCGACTTTCCTTTGTAATTGTCTCGATTTTTCCTGAAAACTTATCCAGGACCATAGCAAACAAAAAAGAAAAACACCAACAACAAATATTACGCTTATGTATCGAATCATGAGTTATGGTCTTGAGTTCATTCAAAAATCCCATAGAAAAAAAGCACTTTCAGTTTTTCCCGAATTTTTCCATTTTCCGGGCAACTTTTCCCATTTTTCGTTCCCTTGAAACCTTATTCTGACTATTACGAACATTTTTTTAATTATTCAAATCGGTCCAGCCGTTCTTAAGTGATGCGCTTACCAACGAACAGCATTTAATTTTTATTTATATAGATATAGTTTTCAGTATAGCGCTAACTGTTTTGTTATGCTATGGTCCGAGTATGACAGCTCTCCGGGAGCTAGTATGTCCACCCATCGATTTGCGTATCTTTGCCACTATTTTCTCTTCTCATTTTGCAAATGATTTCATTTGGTAATTATGCTCTTCTTTGTAGATATTACTGTGGTTCCAACGTGTACGATATCTTCATCTTCTGACTCGTTTCGAAAGCGGCAAAAAATATTTATTTATCAGTACCGCTCAGATGAAAATCTCTCACTGTGCAGATATCTCAGCTATTTCTGTCTGATGTGGCAGACGCCGACTGGCACCGCACAGATGATGGTAAGAGCGTGCGCGCTTCGTATGTAGGAGCGTACTCAAACGTACGGGCGTTGGTATGTTTCTTGTAGTGAAGTGAGTCTCTTCCCCTCTCACTCCACCGCCTCTTCAATCCTCCGCGAGGAACGGCGGCGGCGACTCGTCTCTTTCCCTCCTCACTCCTCTCCTGCCGCGTCGACTGCTTCCCGCCCGCGCGGTTCTCTCTCCCTTTTCCCTTCTGCTCCTTCTCCATCACCTTCTCCCAGGGGCCGTGCCTCCGCGGCGCGGCGGCCGCGCTGGTAGAGATGGCGGTGGAGGAGGTGGCGTGGTGGCGCGGTGCGGCTCAGCACGCGGCAGTCGCTGTTCAGTCGAGCGGCGGGAGGCCCACAGGCTGGAAGGCTGACGACCGCGAACGCTCACCGCTAGACGTCGCTTGTGCCGCGAACGCTACGGTGGAAGACAGGTCGAAGCGGAATTGCGCTCAACGAAAGTGTTTAATTGGCTACGAAACAGGAAACACATTCTCGACGGCTGGCTGCTTCCGGAGGCTCGGCGCCCTGCATAGGACCCACGTGGTATGTACCGACCCTTGCACACGTGGGCGCGGCGCGGCTCCGGAGGGCGGAGACTGCGATGCCGAATTTGGTGTGGATGTGGTTCGCGCTAGACGAGGTCGCCATGGGTTGTTGCGGAATTCTGTGAGCGGCTGTTTGGATAGGAGGAGGTCCAACTGCGGAAAGAATGTAGTTGTCGGATATTGGATCGTGGAGATATGGTGGATTCCAGGGAAATGCTTGCTGTGACTGGTGGTGTGGCGTTGTGAAATCATCAGAAACTGACATTTGAGCTCGAGTAGTGTTTAGATTCAAGCTGTGTTGGAATTACTGTAAAGCAAACGCGGTCTTGTTTAGTTGATCTCTCTTGGTACATGAGTGATTATGATCCTTGGGATGTGAGAGTATGAATATGAGCTTTAATGTTCTCTGATATCCTACTTCTCGCGACTAATTTCCTTTTTTACATCTATTCATGTCAACTGGTGAATAAGTTCTTTCTAAATTCATTATGTATCGCTTCCCTGACGAGCACGAGTGTTTCTAGTTCCTGTCACTCTCACTGCTACTTGTGACCTCAATGCATTGTATTTCCTTCAACGGTTATTGCTTCTCTTCAGATGCTTCTTTCATACTCTCCAGGCTTTAATTACTTTGCTTGAATGTGTTAATTTGTCCTTAACTTTTCTTCAGTTGTGGGCTGTCAAAATGCAAATGCGTTGGAAAGACTTCATTGATCCGATCATTGAAAATCGAACACTATGAGTAGGTGTTACTGTCCACACATATCGGTGCATTTTCTACTTAATCAATATATTTTCAATATTGTATCAAATTAAATAACGTTTCACTCGCTGAGGTGTGTTTGATTGTCATATAGCTTGTCATTGTATTTGCTGTCATTTTTTATTATAAATTTACTTGATATTTTTGATTTTTTACTGTAAAAAATTTCAAAACTTAAATGTGATTACTTGATATTTTTGCTCATATTAATCATGACTCATATATATTATTCATATAGATTTGTGCAATTCTTATACCATTGAGCTGGTTATCGCAAACAATTGTACAGTTTCAAAATTCTAAAATATTGAGTTTAATATTTTATAGTAATTTTGTTATCGGAAATCTTTCTTTGGCATTACTTCATTCAAAGGGAAGAATACTTCCCGAGAAAGATGAATTTTATTTTGGGAAACTCTTGATAATTATTTACCATCATAATTTGTTATGCTTACTTAGAGTAATGATCTACTGTGCCAATAACATTATATCTATTAATTCATTTTATTACGTACTTGTATTAATATAGTAATGTACATGTAACGAATGTAATTTTTTGTGCGTTATTTATTCGCTTAAATTACTTGTCTATATATAGTTTTAGCAAGTCGGTGGAGTGAATCAACAATCTTTACTTCGAAAATTACAATTAGTTAATTCAATTATTTATTAAATTTCAATAATTACGTTATAAACATACGTAAACATGCAACAAACAATACATAAAATAGCTTCCTAGCATATGCTTTACCGTTTCCATTTGGTCACCATGTTCCAAATGACTTTTCTTTACTTACATTTAAAGAGTACCTGAAAAGCTCCAATTATTCCAATCAGTTGGGTCCGGACCCGTTACGGATTATAAAATATTCGGATAATTGGATTTTTTGAAGGCAAAATACCTTATTGTATCGGTAAAAACAAAAATGCACAATATACTTTTCAAGGAAAATAATTTAATGATATGTGTCTTAAGTGGTTGCATTTAACAAAGTACCGTAAAAATTAACCATAGTTTAATATGCAGTTTAAAAAAATACAAATTCTTTTTCTCCCAACGAAACGGATAATTTGCGTTCCGGGTGATTCGGGTTCGTATAATTGTAGTTTACTGTAGTTGAATATGAAGTGGAGAATTGAAAATAAACCAAGATTTATGAGTCTCCTTTAAGGAGTTCGTGTAGTGCAGTGAGACCCCGAGACGTAGTAGTTGGCGCTGCGTAGACACGAGGTGTCGTGTAGGCGGATTCGCAAGGCTGTGTACCGCCGTTGCCGCTGTCGAAGCCCACGCGATCTGCGACACAAGAATGTGCCGCGCGCGCGATGTGTCGGAATTACTTCGACGCGACCGCCACCATTGACAAGAAACACTACTTGTGGATCGTACCTTTGCGGAGACAATACTTCTCTCTGCTAGTTCACTTATTACGTTTTGTAAAAACCATTTACTTTCTTATGAACAGGATCCAATTTACCTAGGCTATAACTTAGGGTGATAGCTTTTAGAGGGCGTTGAAGAAATACATTTTGATATTGAAATATCTATCGTCTTATGTATTTAAAAAATCTTTAACATCGTGCCTCATACGTTGGTCTTGCCAGAGCGTGACATTATTAATATAATTTTATCCTTTAAAAAGATATATTAAATTAGCTTACTCTTTACTCATTTTTATGTCCGTTACTTATTTCACTTCAAGATCATAATTAAAAATTAAACACAAGTAGTTGTAAGATACATAATATAAGACTTATGACCTTTTGATGGACGAATATCATGATCAATTGTTCTGTTATTATGTTTCTTGTTATAATTTGTAACACCTGACGACGACTCAAACCTAGAGCCGAAACGTTGTGTTCTTAAAATCACAAAATATATGGTATTCGTCCATAAAAAGGTCTTAAGTCTAAATTTATTTATTTATCTTGATTATATAATGGACGTTAATAACAAAACAAGTTGTTGTGACTCTTAAAATATAGTAAAGAAAACCGTAGAGTAAAATATATTTTTGAAACAGTCAAATACGACCTATGAAAACGAGTATGATAAAATAAGATTATAACATGCGTTTATGAAGTGCGGGGGGGGGGAGCAAAACAAAATTATCAACCTAGGGCGTATGTACCCCTGAATCAACCCCTGCTCATGAGGGGGAATGCATTGAAATCCCTCACAAAATTCAATCTCGAAACATTTAGATATTTCCGGGATACTTTATATCATGTTTGAAATTATTTCATTTTCTGTAAACATTCAGACTTTGATCGTATGCTAGCGAACTTCTACATTCATTCTCTCTTTAAATGACATTATTTCTGTCAATTTCCGCAAGCTACTTCTGCAGTCAAGAAGTAGAAATTAATCTGATAAAGAACATTAAAATTGTGAACTAGATGTACTACAATAGAAATGCTCTAGGACAGATATGTTTGAAATCGAGGAAAATCTATTCTCTCTATTATTGAAATTTTGGTTTGAAGTCCTAGTAACAACGTTGTTTGATGCTTTCTAACTCACAACTTCCGAGTACTTACTCGTGGAGAAGTGTTTGCAACGTCAACAGCCAGGTGAAAAGGGAGGTCCCGGTCCATCGCCATTTTCACCTGGCTGTTGACGTTCTTCTGTCTCGTTTACTTCGATAGTTTGCTTTTAACGTGATATGATTCACATTGTTCGGATATTGACAAACATGTCGTTTACAAATACAGGAATGACGTTCCCTGTACAAGGTGGGCAAAATAAAACTGGCCCGGAGAATATTTAGAAGACTGACACGGAATTGACCCTTGTTCATGAACAGGAGAACTGCCCATCTCCTCAGAATGGACATTGTTGACGTCGATGCAGCTCTGTCCTCGATTTATCAAGCTGTCAGACACGCGAGTAGCTCTGCATGAGGGATAGCAGCAATAGCGTATTCAATGTACTGCTGCAACCCTTCCAGTGTGTGTGAATTATTTGAGTACCTGACCCTTCAATTTTCCCCATAGGTAGAAATCAGGCAATCGAGGTGGCCAGGAGATTTTACTGCCTCTGCTGTACTGTTAAATAATGTAAGATCTAAATAAATTGAAAAAAACTGGTTGTTGCATCGACGTCACCAGTGTTCATTTCCAGCATTTTCTGTAAATACAGTTCTCCTGTTCATTAACAAGGGTGAATTCTACATCAGGATTACAATTCTTTTCCGGGCCAGTTTTAGTTTGACCATTCTGTATTACAATATCGGGGTATAAAGTACGTCATTTCCTTTTTTTTTTTTTTTTTTAGAAGGAATCCAACTTCTAAAATTCTTCGCTTGTACACCTCCTTACGTACGAAATTTCCTTACTTATAATTTCGCTGGGAGTGATGAACTGAGTTGTTGGATATCGGTGAGGCAATACTAGTATTCATTTTTAAGAATAAATGAAAGATGTGGTGTTGTCTACTAGTAAAATAATTTATTACTAGTAAAAATTTTTACTATTAGACAACATAATTTACTCTTAGAGATAAACCGATTTATTTCGATTAAGAACTCTATAAATATAATGAGCTCTAGATTTGATTAGGATTATATAATTTTTGCCTGATTTTTTCCTGACGTAAAGTTCTAAAGGTTGTTCTTTAAAATTCATTGCATAGAAAGCGTAAGAATTCGCGTAAACGTACGGTAAACGATTTTATTGCATTTTCTTGAGTCTGGGAACTCCACTTGAAGCATGTCGAGGAATGCAAACACAGATTACAGTCCAACAAACATATATGCTGAACTCGTCTTCATAATCTCGAATCAGAAAACCCAAGAAAACGTAGTCATCTGATTTTTATTTTTTCTCGTTTGATCATTCTGGCCTCTATGACGAGGGTCATCGTGTGTATTAAAGACGATATTAATTGCTTTGAAAATCGGATTATAATGTTTTGATTACATCATGACTTATCAGGAAGATGTTCATTAATTTAATCATTTCCTTATTACTATTATTCAGCTTATGAACTTCTAAGTGATATTTGAAATTTTCTGTCGGTGGATTGGTCGGTAAAGTGGTATAATTGATGAAAGTGACTTCAGTAACTTTTTTCGGTATGCTTTTTCTCGTACTTATTGATTTGCATGCTAATGAGGAATCATCTCGAATAAAAATAATTTGGTCTCATGTCAAATGTAATCAAATATAATGTCTCATCAAGTTATTCTCGTAGGTACATCGCGTGAACTTAATTTTATAACTTTTTAAAAATTATATTGACTTATAATGTATCTGTTATATTCAAGCAATATTTACATAGTTTCGTTCTGAATATTGTGTGTTTATTTAACTTTAATATAATATGTAAGGTATATAAGAAATCTTTAATAAATTAAATTAGACATTACAATGTTTTTTAAATCTCCTTTATAAATTTATGTTTAAATATATAAACGTATAAATAAATTATAGAAATGTTGTATCTTTATTTTTTCTCAAAACCAATGGGGTGCTTGATGAGTTTGAGACGTTCACTGAGGGGAGATGTCCTTTGACATGTTACGGAGGGCGGGGGCCAAAAATAGCCCATTTTGGCATATTTTATGAACGACCATTAAATGGGAAAATCTGGAGTGTGGCCCACTTAACTTTCCAATTATACCACTTCATCCAACAATGAGTTCTCGGACCCTTAACAGCGCATGATTCGTATAGCAGTTTCTTGTAACAGTTCACATCGTGTACGTCGTTTTCTGTGATATCCACTGCTGTATGAGCTTGATCGTTACCTGTCTGCGATGCTTTTAGCCGCCGCCGTCATCTTTCCTTCAATGCATTCTGTTCTGCATCAGCGCCAAGGACAAGGTTTAATGTGTGCGAGACTATTATCTTTCTCTCAAAAAATTTTCGACTAACAACAAAACTGAAAAGTTTGATGGAACTTGAAGATGTGTTTAAACCACTACTTAATGAGTTCGCTAGCAAATGTAACCGAGTTCTTCCTTTGAGACAGAAGGAAGTGTTAATGATATCCGTGTGTAGAAAGGCGACAGCATCGTATTTTCATGTGACGTCCTAATGGTAGTTGATTTTAAGGCATGTGTAATAATTATAGGATTATTTTGTATCTCGTGAAGTGTAATTTCGTTTTTTTAATGAATGTTATTACTTTTGTGTCTGCCGAAGGTAATATAAAATGAAAATATGATTTCTTTGCCTCTCGGGCATAGTTGAGAAATGGTATATTTTGTTGCTCACGCTAATTTCCAATAGTAAAGCTGCTCCATGTTTAAGGAAATTGCTCGCTTTTTTAATAAATCAAAAGAATGCATATATATATATATATATATATATATATATATATATATATATATATATATATATATATATATATATATATATATATATAT
>NNCF01127644.1:236462-256065 GCA_002313205.1 Laupala kohalensis
ATTATATCCGTCAGAGCGATTAGGCTTAAGTACCCCCAAAAACTTTTCAAATGTTAGTTTGAACCATTCTTTTCTAGTGTCGAAGAACCCTTACCATGCAAAATTTTGAAAGACTTGACTTTCAATTGGTATGAGCTTAAATGAAGAAACTTGCACAGGCGTATGTTTTTAATATCTTTACGTTAGTACCGGTTTCATACCGGATTTAGCTAGCGAATGAAAATAGGAACAAAATTACATTAAGGTTTTCATACTTTCGCGGCATTAATAATAAAGAGGAAATTCAACAAAAACTGCGGAAAATGCTGTTGTATTGGAAACGTCAACCGTATCACGTGACTGAAGAGAATGCTGTTATAGTCAAAGAGTTTCAAATTCTTATAATAATTCATCTTGTCCCACTGTAAAAAAACAGTAATGCGAATTATTAATTAATTAGAACTCTTTTGATGAATATTATCAAGTTTTGTGAATAGTTGGTAACTTATGTCAACGCGGATATATAATACCTCTATTTCAGATTACTGATTTTTCTTGTGTGCTACTTCAGTAATCACGATTTACTGACAAAATTTGTATGTTGATAATGAGCTTGACATCTTCAAGAATGGACATTCGAAAGTGCCATTATTCGTGTATGCTTACTTTAAATACACTCCGTGTGTTCTGAGGTGACATGATAACGACGCTTGGTGTGTCAATATGCTGACACTAAGTGGCAATTTCTCAGTGAATGGCTGTGATAGAATCACTCTAGATAACACGTGCTGTTTCCCCGGCGACCCGCAGAAATGAGCGGAGATCTCTGCTGCAAGCGGCGGGCGAAAAATCGCTCTGCGCCCGCTCCACTCCGCGCCCGCTAGGTGTGGCTTTGCCCATAAGATAACACAGGTTAGCGAAAAAATCGCAGATTGTCTTTAGCTTAAAGGGAGTGATGTGTTGTAGTGGCGTTGCTGTGAAAGTTGTTGAGTTAACGAGTGCATTCTGATTTCCCATGTGAAATAACGTTCTGGGCGTTCTGAGCTTTTCTCGAGTTTAATTTCTCTTCACATGGAGCAAAGAAATACGTGATCAATGAAAGCAAAATAAACTAATACGACCTAATAAGACACGTTATGAAGTTTAAAAACTCTTGACGAAATGTGATTTATTCGAAATTGCAAAAAGGTGTTTTTAATCAATCAAAAACACGCAACGTTAGAAGAATTTTATTTTGAATTGTAATGGGTTAATTTAGAATTTTATTTTCATTATTACCATGTTTTGATTCAGTAGTTTCCTAGTTTATTTTTACAGATCCCTATTCTTCACTTTGTTTGTAAGAATGAAGTATTTATTGTGCGATGTTCGTATGAAGTACGTACTTATAACAAATTGAATTGAATTGAGAGATCATGTTCACTTCTCAAGAATTATTAAAAATTAATTACCAAATTCTGTGTAAATATAATATGTATCTCTTTAAATAGAGAAACACTACATCCAGAAGATTTGATAATAAATTTTCTTTATTACCAATCTTTATTATCTCTTGAGTTTTTGTATATTTTCTGTGTCTACGACAATTTTCAGAGGAAAGAATGTATACGTAGCGGATGTAAAATGACCAGCTCACGTTTATTGCGTACTAATTTCAGTTCGATGCGCAAGTTGAAACTCCGAAACGAGAAACCACATATTTGAAAATTAACATCGAAATACGATGCTCAATTCCGCAGGTCAAAGTAGGTAAATGGGCGGCGACGTATAAGTTCGAGCTTATCTTTACGAGCCAGTATGACAGAATCGGTTCAAAGCCGTTTAGAGCGAGGCTTGCTCGGAACGTGAGTTGTCGCGATAACAGTTTTATTGCTTCGAAAGAATGTCATTTCGTGAATGGAAGGTACTCAAAGTAGCACTGTTGTTAGTCTTATGATGGTGCGACTGCTTCCTTTCTTCTGCGAGAAGCAAATATGGACTCTGTTTCTCCTCAATTCTGTCTTACCACACTAGTCTCTTACTATCAGACTTTTTTTGTTGTCTTCCTTGAGATAAAAGATACATTGAATATTATAATTTTTGTTCTTTTCAGATACCACCAATTTTGCAAGGATTTTTTCCCTCTTCTCAGAAATTAATCGAAATAATTTCCATTTCAATGTGTCTTTTCACAGCATATATGTTTCCAAAAAAATATTATTAAGTTATACATGTATTGTTAATGATATACTAACCATTCAGATGTAGAGAAATGCTTTTCATAATCGTTATTTTGAGTTGTTATTCATGATTTAATATGTTATGACTAAAATTGAAACAAAAAGTGACAAATCCAGAAAAAAATATTCTAAAGGGTATTCATTGAATACAGTTTCCAAATAAATCAGAATGTTTGTTAATGTATATTTGGAAAAATAAGTGTAAACATACTTTTCAATCATTTTCGAAGGGGAAAAACAACGTATCTGAGCTAAAAAGTCAACATGTAATAAAGTATAGATTTAATCATTTTTCAGTATCCCTGTGAGAACCAATTTTGCTAGGGGCAAAAGCAGATTGATCTGCAGTGCTGAAGGCTACTGAGTTCTACTGACCTGATGCTTGGGTGTGCTAAGTACCGTTTAGAAGTGTCTGGTTTCGAAAGGATTCACGGCCAAGCACTGTCTCTAGTCTGATTTTAAGTTCAGATACGCGCTCATTCTGGCAATGAATCCGGTTTTAGGAAGCGTTCCGGATCGATTCGTCTGAATCTGGAGCGTTTCTTCCGTGGTCGCTGGTCAGTCAATCAGCTCTATGGATATAACGTCATGGCCTATACTACGAGACTATCTAGGGATGCATTGACGGGAGGAAAGACGAACGGAACCAGCTACCCACCAAGAGACTAGTATTTCTAATATTGATAATGTAACCGGATATTAAAATTTGAGAAACACATTTCTAAATCATAAATGTCACATGAATAGACTATATTTAGTTCATTTATGTATTTACAAACCGTATATCTGCTTATGAACGTCATGGCGCCCCAAAGCCAAATCTTAATGCTGGTATCAACAAGGAGATCAATGTATACAACAATGAGTGTTTTATTTAACGTTTTACTTAATACAAAGTTGAATTTTCTCCAGATATAATCGTAAACTATTTGTCATTTATCCCTATTTATGAACAAATCCTAGCAATATAAATTTTGATTACATGTCTAGAATCTTTTTGGTCATAAAATTTGGTGGTGATGCGTGAAGGAATTTGAAAATCTGCCATGGTATAACCCCTTAAGTGAAACCTTGAGGACGATTAAGGGTCTACATTTAAGGGCTCGTCTACATTTAAGGGTTCTAATGACCTTGCTGTTGACGAGCCCTAAAGCCCCACACACACACCAATAAAAGATTAATGAAATACACTCGTCATGCAATGTGCGTCGATTCCTAAGATGTATTCTAGTATTTTTCTTTGCATTCCAAGTCTCTCTTGCTGAGTCACGTATCGTCGCGGGTTTTTTTGCCTACTTCGCACTTCACACATGCAGGTCGTCACATGACTTGTAGAGCAAGACATTATCTTTTTCTACGAGCGGCAGAGGATTACGTCGGTTCGAAAACCTCGTTGTCATTTAATTCAGTTACGACTTCTGCATAAATGCGCCCTGGTTGTCTTTCGGAGGGAGAAAACTTAGGATTGGTCATCTTTAAATTTATTTATTTATTTCATGTCTTATGGCGAGGTTCGGGCCATTTGACCCGCTCTTCCACCTATCCGTAACTTGGTTAAGGGAATTCGGAAGGAGATATGTTAGGTTGACGGAGAACTATTGGTACCTAACCAATATTTGTGTGGAGTGAGGGAAACCCCAGCTGAAAACCTCATCTAGTTCGGCCGAGCTGGGTTTGAACCCATGCTCTACTGCTCAACAGTATCGTGAAGACGAAGTCGCTACTATTATCACCGTGTCTAATACCAGAATCACCATTCTTTTAGTCCCATCTATATCTCTACTGTACCCTAATGGCTTCTTTCGTGCGATTAGCATTGTGACCCGACTACAGACCCGTTTTTCTGGACGTGCTTCCTCTGAATATCATTTTATGGTAAGGAAGTGAATAGTTTTTTAATGTAAGTTTAGCGAAATTGAATGTACACACCCAGACACACTTTTGTGTCGGCTTACAAAGTGCTCATTGAATTTGTCCCTCAGATGTTGAGTTGATGTCCCTCAGTTGAGAGCTTCCGTTTCCGTTTCCAGCTGCGCGGTCTGCTTGTGTTTTGTTTTGAATTGTGTTCCCTACCTTCATACGCTTTTGGAATATACTCGTCCTATTACATCACGTAGTCATTCAAGTCCCTCCTTCTTACCACGAATCAGTACCAGTTTCGCTGGTGACTGGAGTAAGAAGACTTCCGCTTGCTCTATCGTTCCTATTACTGGTACTCACGACTTGCCTGTGTCTTGATTCGTGACATTGCGCCACAGTATTTACATAATTGATTCGTTCGTTCATTCATTCGTTCGTTATTGTATGCGTTCTAAACATTTCTCTCCGACATCTACGCTGCCCTTCAACTTACACCTAATGCAGAGAAAGTATAATTATGGTGAAGCGAAGGAAGATTGCGAGATTTTAACAGAAGAAATCTTTTAGTGAAGTATAGCTCTAAAACATAGTTTATGGAACAATATTTAATCCTGTTAGATTGCATGCTGTTGTTTCAATGAATCAGAATCAATGTAATTCATTTTTCGCGAGGGAAATTTTTCACGAAAATTATCTTTACCTATTATCACCTTCATATGCTAGAGAACGTAGTACATATTGTATTTGATTTTTGTGCCATATATATGCATTCATACGTATTATACGAAGTGGCAAAGAAAAATTTTCAGAAAGCAAAATAATTTCAATAACGTGTTCTACTGGTTTTGTAGAGAACATGTAATGATGAGATTCGGATTCGGTCTTTAAAATGTGATTTTAGGTTCATACAAAGACTAAAAAAGTATCATTAATTAGGCACTGGAAATAAAGACTTAAAAAATATAACTATCAGAAGTATGTCTCTTGTCTTCCAAGGTGCTGTTCAATCAAAGATATCATGTAAAATTCTAAACAAATACATTGTTCATGGTTCTTGACGGTAATGAAGTTTTAATTTTTGTTTTAAGAAAACATATGTTTGTAAAAAATGGTTTAAACTTTACTTTCCAACGGAAGTTGTGATAAAATAAGTAATTCTTTTGATTTGACATTATAATTAATAGTTTCTAGAGAAGCAATTTTCTTGTTTATTCTGTATAAAGCACAAATAAGTTTCAATTTAACGTTTGTTTCCACATAACCTAAATGAATGAACTTTCCCGGGATGTGTTTACCTCAGAATCGAGTCTATGTATTTATTTTCTTGAAAATAGACCAATGAATGCGGGTGTTTAGGTTGTTTCATCTTTAAGAGAGTGAGGGAATCAGAGCTCTATTTACTAAATGGCGCTGTCAGTTTCATTGGGATCATCTATTGGATTCCATATCGTCGTGTTCCACATCTTCCGTTACTATTGAAACAGACGTTTATAGGCACAGAAAGGAAAAAATGGAATGTTGCACGTAGACACAATAATACTTCGTTAAAACATTCGTAGGTAAGCGATCGGTGTAATTGTCAATGTTACACTGGATAGAATATAAAAGAAAACTGCGTAAAAACCTACGATCTGATGTGTTGTAAAGAAATGAACTATTTTGCGAGACAAAAAAGTGTATGAGTCCTATTTTGTTTTGTAACAAGATTTATTTATATTGTGCATTATCTGCGTGTATAATTAATAAATTTAAATCCGAACAAAATAAACAGACTATTTCCTTCACAAAATATCAATATAACAAACAAATTTTGATGATTCCAACGTCGCGTGAAATTGTTTATTTTATTTTTCTTCAAAATTTGTTAGTTAAATTGACATTTTGTGAAGAAAATAGTCTGTTTATTTTGGTCGAATTTAAATTTATTAATATTTATTTGAGTATTTTTCATGTGAAGATGAAAAGTCATATCTAGTTCCTCTATTGTCTTCATAGATTCCAAGTGAGTATTTAATCTCCATACATTCAGCACAACCTGTACTTTCACCAGTATCACTTTTCTTTCACTCACCATTTCCTTCTCCACCTCTGTCCAGTACAGTAGTTTCTATTGCTCGTAATTCTGCTAATAGTACCTCTGTGCTAATAGATCTTCTGGTTGTTCGCAGTCCGCTTCTCTGTCTGAAAGTTATATAGCTCACTGACATCCATTGTATTTATCGCCATTAGAGATGAAGTTTGTGTCAAAAAACGCATTTTTTTGTGAAGATAAATATGTTGGCACACACTATCAAAACTATCCGTCGAAACATCATTCATTTATTTTGTCTAACATCCGAAAGTTTTGTTGTTAATGTACCACCATTTTATAATTCGACATTTTAGGTAATATAATTTCAAAAGATTGAATTGAAATAGTAGGGTCTTATAATAATAATAATAAATTTAATAATAATAATAATAAATTTATTGTCAAAAACAGTACAAACTGCGTATGACCACGTGGAGGACAATAAACTAATTCACTCTCCGGAAGCAAGCAAGGGACTATCCCATCAATTCCGATCAAGGGCCCTAAGGCAGAGGCGGATTCAAAAATTTCAGCAAAAGTTCCTAGATAAGATGAAAAGTTAGCTGCGAGTTATAATACTAATTATAATACATATTATTACTTCTTTTTATATCATGTAGTACAAAATTCCGTGGTGGCAAATTTATTTGACTATTTAAGTGTTAATTCAGGGAATAGCTTTTGCGTTTTCTTCCACTTCTCTCATAATTTTCTCATATCCTTCATTCATTTTCTACGCGTCCTACTGATTGCCCTCAGCGAGAGTACACCGTCGTGAACTACCACTTCAGTCGGAACCATTGTTTCTCGCAACCATCTTGTTTGGAAACGTTCTCGCTACCATTCAATTCCTTTCCTACGGATATTTGCCTTTATTGTTCATGGTGTTCTTCTTCCGGTTTGCGATGCTGCTCTTCTTTGAGGTATTTACCGACTGTGTTGTTGTTTAGGGTTATGAGGAGACGATGACTGGTGTGCAGCGTAGTGTATGCGAGGTGTTTTTCAGAAGATCGTGGGTGGAGGTGGCATTTTAATGCACCTCGAAGCTTGGAACTGAACCATGGTGATATTCGCTTAATGTGTTTCTCTCGTAGCGATCAATCTTCATTTGAAAGATTACCGTTCAAGAAGAATGTGAAGATGAATGAGGCGTATCTGATAGGTTTGTCATGGCTTCCTGTGTTCGGATTGAAAAAACAATATTAACTGGAGACTCACTCGATGCTGCAACGGATCGGTTGCGTTGACTCATTACTTCGCGTTAAAGCTTTAATATTCATGTGCATTCGTACTTTTTTTTTCATTCACGTTCATGTAATCGTCTGAGTCTTAAGTGCGATAAAAGGTCTCTGCCTTAGGACCCTTGATCGGAAATGATGGGATGGTCCCTTGCTTGCTTCCGGAGAGTAAATTAGTTTGTCCTCCACGTGGTCATATGCAGTCATATGCAAATTCGTAATCAGTTCCCAAAAGTAACGTACAGGAGCAGGAAAAAAAACTTCTTCAAAACTTTCAGGAAATGATGGAGAATACGTTCAAAGCGCTCTAACGGCTAAATTATTTGTCGAACATAACAAGCAAAAGAAAGATTTTTTGGAATTCTTAATTTTTTTTCGTATTTATCGAACTTTGTTGATATTTGAAGAAGTTGATATTCGATAGCAGCGTCCTCAAAACTATAAAAAAATAATAATCAGGACTTCTCCTAAACTATTCGGGTAAAAACTCCTAATGAGTGGACTACTTCTTTTCCTTCGGCATTTAGGGAGTGTGTTTGTCCCGGGCTCTGAACTCGGGTGGTTTCTGACTATTTTTATTTGATTTCATAATTTCATTTTCTTTATTGTAATGGTTTTTGTTAATTCACTTGCGCCAGTATTTAATTGCCACTTCATTCTCTTTAAGTTATTTTTCATCTACATTTTGAATTTTTATTTTGTTTCATTTCATTTGAATTATTATTTTTAATCTATCATTGATATGGAGTTAATTCCGTTATGTGGGACGTGTACAATTCCTATTAGACTACATATGTACAAACCGTCAAAAATATTCACAGTTATTGAATTTGTTTTTTCTGCTTTGTTGACGTAGGAGTAATTCTATAGTAATAATATATTCTTCTTTGCCTTAGGGCCCTTGATCGGAATTGATGGGATGGTCCCTTGCTTGCTTCCGGAGTGTAAATTAGTTTATTGTCCTCCACGTGGTTATTATTATTTATACATTATCTTCTACAAAATTGTGTTCACTACGAATACTCATTTTATTTTCATTTTGTTTTTAGTTCGTATAAGATTGTGTGATTCGAAATAGGAACGAATTTTTAGGGGGTGTATATGACCCAAGTACATAGTGCCGCATAGGGAGGGTGTAAACGAATTTGTTCCTCAAGAAATCAACATTTGTTGTTTAATGCCGTTCCTTAAATGGAATAGTAACAGTAATATTGTAGACTATGAGACATCACAGATGTCTTAGTACTTGAGATAAAAAAACCGACATCGGGCGTGTGATGCCGGACCACTTATCTCAGCCGTCGCGTCGTTGCCGTTTCGCATTTGGCATTACGCCTGCGCGGCGTGCGTCTAATCCATCGCTGTGGCATAGGCGACGACCGTATTTCTCCGAGCGCAGATTCCTCCCGTGAGGCGCGAATTAACCTGTCAGGTTATCCACCACTCGTTCGCGTGATTAGCATACCAGCAACGCGCCGCAACATACGCCATTCGAGAGTCGCCAAAGGAGTGTACACTGTGCTTCAAGGAATCTTGTCCTCATCGATCACTTGAGAGGCATAAAAAAAAAAGACATTGACTCAGACCATTAATTAATTGTGTTGATGAGCAGATTGAAGGAAAACTTTTCTTGGTGTCGGAATACTTCGGTCATATTCAAAGTTTTCTTTAGTTCAGTCCAGTTATAACTTCCTTCAGGAGGGATGCTGTAAAACTTATTTTGCTGAGTCTCAACTATAGTAGTAGACCTCAAGAGTCTCTTCTAACAATTGACGTACACACTCTACTTTTTTGTATGACATATTCTGTGCTAAGTTGCTTTTTGATAATATATTCTTGGGACTCGCAAAAAGTAATCTGAAAATGCAATGTCCTCCCATCATGAAGTAGGTAGATTCTTCATCTCAATAGTAAAGCTATTAAACCAACAGGAAAGTATTATTTCCCTGGTCTCCGTGATTTTGGTGGAAAGCATAGTATTTGAGATGGAATCCATTGGGCTTAAGGAAGGTTGAAAACGGAGTTGTTAAACGTTTGCGAAGAGACGAAAATCAATTGTATCACTATTTTTCTATCCGTAAGAAGATATGATCTGCATTCAATTAGTCTTCAGCTTTGAGGATGTATAAATCTTCCCAGCAGGATGTATAATTACGGTACTGTCTCGGCTGCATGGTAATCCATCGGGAAGAGGAATATGCGATTTATTTCCGGATTATAGAATCTTGGAATATTGAAGAATTTTATACAGACTGTAACAATTAACAAAATACGTACGAGAGCACGCCTTGTTCGTTCAGGAATACCTAGATGAAGTCATACCACACTCATCGCGGTTTCATTAGAGTATTCTTATTCTGAATAATATATGAAGCGAGTTCTATTGCCTCAAGAAAACTTCAGTGTCATTTAATAATTTTTCCGGGATGTCATTCCGGTGGATCTGAGCCACTAGATGTTCAGTTCAATTCGGATTGGAATGTGGAGTCAACTTTCTTCATATTACATATTTAGCAGCACTGGTTTTAGAGGACAGGGTCTGTTACGATAGTGCAGCTATTTGTGTTGCAACATCTCTTTAAAAATGTACCAGTTGCTTATGAACCACATCATACGTCTATAAATCAGAAGCGAAAGCGAAGTCTTGCTCGTATAGTTTTTTAGTTCGTATTTTTAGCTCGTGTTCGTTTAATTTTCCTTTTTTTAAATAATATTTGTTTGTATTTTGAATGGATGTGGAATATTATAACATTATTGCTTTTGACCATAAAAATTCTTGTGGTGTTACCATTTTGTACTAATGCTGAGTGAAATAGTTTGTGTGGGGTGCACTCGTTTCGAAAATCAGTATACTTGGATGTGTATGACACATGACTCATATATTACTTATTTTGTAGTGAGAAAGTCAAGTTTGAGAGGTAGTCCGAAAGTCTGATCATTGTGTAACAATTTGAGTTAGTTGACACGTGTGTTAGGTGTGATGTACTAGCAGTGATTACGTTATATTGAGTCCGTCACTTTCTTAAGTGTTCCACTTATCATACTAGAAATAAGCTTTGCCGCTCGTAATCGCGCTGACCTTACTTCAACATTGCTTGAGGAGTTATCTATGAGAGATGTAATAATTGAGAGTATTTCCAAGTACTTTTACTTTCATTATTTAGAATTTTAAATACTACATTTATGAGACAAGAAGTGATCTAATTTTTATATCGGAAAAATCAAAATAATTTGTTTTTTTATACCAAACTATAAATATTGAATGTCGTCAGTTCTACACTCATAACTTACATTTATTTTCCAACTTGATTCATATTATAATGCGCTAGTATGTATGAGATGAAGCAACATGGATAAAGGTGGATTAGTTGCTTTTGAACAGGTCACATTGTGTTAGAATTTCTGTACTTTTACCCCTTCTGAAGTGTAGATCTGTTCGTGGAGGACCAATCTAAGAGAATAATGTTCTGACGAGAACAAGTTCCTAAAAGCGTGTTTTGAAATCTCTTGAAACGACTTCCTTTCTTCTCAAGTCAGCTGAAAATGAGTTCAAAGACCTCAAGAGTGTATGCGAGTCATATCCCACCGCACAGTACTTAGTGAGAAAAAGGAGCTCAAACCCTCCCTCCTCTTGAAAAAGCATGGGCTCTCTATGCATTACTCTTACTCCATTGCCACCCACATTCCGTAGGTCAGGTTTCTGTTACCGTGTTAATGAATATGGAAGAAGCTTAGTGTCGTTTTGGAGGACTCGTCGTTTCCTCCCCGGAGTAGACATTCCCAGAGTCCTTTATTGGGAGAGTTGACGTGTCTTTTACGGTGCGGATACTATTCATTGCTCTGATTAACAAGCATTTTACGGATAGAGTTAATGCGTGTTACAGCAATCCAAATTGTTCATTCACTAAGTTAAACAAAACAAATTAATACAAACGAAATATGCGATCAATACTATCATCTGATTTTGTAATAGTATGTATGCTTGCAATATTTGTTATAAAAGTATTAATTTAATTATTTTTTAAATTTATTTCATCCCATTCTACATACAACGATACAACTTAATGAAACATCTCAATGCATCAACGACGTATAGACATTTGTTCTTTATATCGCCTTGTATGTTTGGCTTTCGCAAGACAAGATTCTTATCCTTCTCTGCTTCTAATTTCTTTCCGCAATTTTGTCACTTTAACAGTGTTGCCCGTCCCTAACCACGGGAAGGGGGGCGCTTGTCTACTATCATAGCCTTTCGTGTTTCCGTTAACTTATCTATATATTCTTTAAAAATCTCATACTTTATCTTATTGCATTTAATGTGAGTTTGAGTTGTGTTGTGTCTGGTATATTGTATATTTTCCTAAAAACGAAAAAAAAAACAATTTTCTAGATAATGGTTAGTAAGCCAATGTTTCATGTAGGGAAATGTAAAATATTATATCTTTCGGAAATTCATAGTATGAGCAGGGGTCATGTAATAGCGCGGAGTTCAGGTATAACAAGGATTAAAATTGCAGAAGCAATTGGGAATATAAGTTTTGAGAATGTTCTTGGGGATGTATTTATGAACCCCATATTTTCGGAAAATGAATATCTTGTCATTTATTTTAAAGCAATCTTGTTTTGATGTTGAGACCGTAGTGATAACGAGAGTGCGATGAAGGAATGTCGAGGAAAAGGTTTGGGCAATGTGTTCGAGGGGAGCCGCGAGTTTGGTCAAAAAGAAAAGAAAAAAAAAGAAATAGAAAGAAATGAGAGATTTTTTCTTTGTGGGCGTTATAGGGTTCGAATGGAGGGCAAATGGGCTCCGACGTGTGAAGAAAGGGCCTGCTTTGGCTCCCTGCTGCGACCTCCGACATCGGCCCCTGTCCCAGTGGCACGTTAAGCGTCGCTTGGAGCATCTGTCATCCGAAGTGATACGTCTGCAAGAGACCCTCCCGCATGGCTCTTCGCTCTGACGCGAGGCGGAAGCTTGGAAATGGAAATGAGCTATTAGTGTTGCATTGTCTGAACTTCGGAACGTCTGCTGAGTGCCATGCCTTCGGAGGAACGAGGAGGAGTTTTCGAAAGAAGATTACTGCGAAATACTTTTTGAAATTGCCTCATTGTTGTGTCATTTTATGATTTGTATTGCTCTCACTGTGAATACTTGTTGTACAAAAGTGAAGAGTAATAATTGTAGTGTAGAGCATACGAGTTGTTACTTCTAAATCGGGTTTGTATCGTGAAAAAAGATAGTCTATAAATCGAATACATACAATTTTCATTATAAGATTCTTAAAGACGCATATCAATTTTAAACATATGTCGTTCGTTCAAAAACAACAACCATTGCTGTAAAAATAAACCGAGGAATAGAAAACAACATAATTGTTGTCGTCAGCGTACATGTTTCCTGGTTTTATTTGAAGTCGTAAAACGTAATACGTAAGATTTCATAGAATTTCGAATCCAAGGAGTTGCGTAATTGCGTCTCCGCAGTACTTCCCATCCTTGTTATCCAAATATGCTCGTATATCCAAATAATGTCACAAACAAAAAGGTAATAATATACTTATATAAATTATAAAGAAAAAATTCGTACGAAAGGTATTTGTTGTCATGAGTAGTTCAGTGATTTCAAAGTTTTTTCTTATCATTTCTAAAACAGGAACTAACTTTTGCGATAAAACTTATACTCCTTAATCTCGTTAACAAAATTTGAACATTTGAGGAAACTAATTCCAACAACAAGACCGATCAATGTGGATCCAAAACAACTCAGTAGATTTCCTCATCTGAAAATCATTGATGTTAAATCACAAGAGATTTCTATTGTAAAAGTAGTGTGTGTGTGACCATGTATGAGAGTTCTTTTTAGGTTAGATAAAGACGTAAAATCACTTGCAGATTATTATTTAACAAGATTAAGTCGTATGGATATGTGGTAATGATTGTTAATCACATGTTATTGCGTTTAGGATTCGTAAATTTCGAAAATCAATTGGTAGATTTCCACATGTTAACTTTTCGGTGTATTTTCATCTTCCATATAGTTACATAAATCTAATAAAGGTAATGCTCGATCTCCTAAACGTTGGCATCATTAAACCTACTACTTAATATAGCGTGACATAAACGCAAGAACACACATGAATTTATAGTCAAGATTGACAAATGATGTAGACAGAGTAAATGATTGATTTTGATGATGGTTGATGACATCTTTGAGTAGAATAATCAGAACGGACGACATCTCGGATATGTTACACATGTGTGGAATAGTTACAGGGATTCAGGGAATTTCCCTCCTTCTGACTTTTCCCCCCACTTCTACATTCCAGTTTCATGTTCCATCGTTCACGTTTGTTCCCACGGAAAAATAATTCCATCTCTCCTGATTGTCGGGATTAATTCCAGTTACAATGTTTGATTTAACCATATTGAATCAACTGATTTAAAATTCCTTTAATGGAATGTATGAACATCATTATAACAAGGCACTCTAGCAATATCTGACATCAAGTTTATAATAGTTCGTGTATATATTAGGTATTAAAGTTTATGAAAAATAGAAAAGCAAACACAGAAAAGTCACTTACTAATTGGACGAAGCAACCTTCCTCAGTCACGTAGAAAATTACCCATTTAGTCACATGATTTTCTACTGACAGAAGAAGGATGAGGTCGAAATAGTTTCGTCCAATTCGTGAGTAACTTACATGAGTTTCACTTTCTGTCTCTTTTTCTATATACATCGTATATCAGAATTAATACAAGATAACGAAACGATAAGGTACTCTTAAATGATCCCCTGAATGTAATATCATTTTCTTGATAAGTGTATAAAGTATTGTATCTCTTGTAAACCTTTATTCACGGAATTAAATATCTTAACACTTCCCTGCATTTATATTTATGAAACGGTCGTGTTTGTTAAGACCGAATTACTGAGGTGCCACCCTTGCTTCATACGAAACAATCTCGTTCACGAACACAATACTCGCAATAGGAATAATATTCATCGTCCTAGAGTGTCAACCCCTCTTTGCCAAAAAGGACCATATCATTCGGGAATCGTTCTATATAATTCCCTTCCCAAGAATATAAAAGATATTATGAAGTTGAATCTCGTCAAATCCAGGGTTAAAAACTACCTCGTGCACCAGTGCTTCTACAATGTAAAAGAATTTATTGATTTTAATAAAAGTTAAATCCGTCTTGTACTTTATCATGCTATTACTGTAGTACTTTTTAAATAACTTATATCAATTTAAAAAAATGTTTTGATGATTGTGTTGTCTTATGACCCATATTAATTTAGTGTTATGTTTACTCAACTTTGGCCCGGTTGTGTACATTAATTCTGTAGCCGCATCCTGACCCGGGTTTTTCTCCGTTTTTCCTTCGGGTAGAGGCGGATTTCTTATACAGGTTCTCTAGGCTTTGCCTAGGCTTTGCCTAGGGGCGTGTTTATTGTAACAATAAATCGTGAATTTAGTGTTTTTTCAACTCTTATGATTTTTAAACACTATACTCAGAATAATCTATAGTTCGATAATAACTTGTACATGTAAATTTACAAACATATTTGCGTTAAATTACAAACATATTGACATTATATATGTATTATAACTCGCAGCTAACTTTTTATCTTATCTAGGAACTTTTGCTGAAATTTTTGAATCCGCCTCTGCCTTAAGGCCCTTGATCGGAATTGATGGGATGGTCCCTTGCTTGCTTCCGGAGAGTAAATTAGTTTATTGTCCTCCACGTTGTCATATGCAGTTTATACTGTTTTTTTGACAATAAATTTATTATTAAAATATGAAAAGATAAGTTCCCCCTCTCCCTCTACATTTTCTTTTACTCGAACACTGAATAATTATACTGATTCGTGGAAGCGCGGTGTTAAACAATGAATAGTATTATGGATGTGCTGTTCTTTGTAATTTGTTTTGTTGGTAATATTAGAGCCGTGAGTGGTGGGTGACTTTGACTGCGCTCTCGAGGACGGGTGAAGAGTTGAGGCACAGAGGGGCCCCTGTGTGGCTACGAAGCCTTCTCACAAGGCGCGTTTTTTTAGAGAGGAGCGCCATTGCCGCAGCAGCAACCTTGCGTTCTGTTTCTGCGCAGGAAGTAGCATAGACAGCGGATAAAGATTCTTGATTTTAGCGCTGTATAGTGACTGTCTCTTATACNCTGGTACGACAGGTAATAGAGTATTGGCTGATATGGAAGCTTGGATTAGGTTTACTATGTCGTCCAGTTTAGAACACGATCTTTTGAAATTTAGGAACAAGAGACGCTGTTGTTTTGGGTCAGAAATAGAATAAGTAACAAAATATACACATATTTATAAGGGTTCTCCATTGACGATACTGTGTATTATGGGGATTATTTTCTAAAACCATCATTATTCCAGAAAGTGCTTTTCCTGACAAAATTTTGTTTGTTCGGTTGGATTGTAACACAATACGCTGGCTCCAACCATACGAGCCTTCTACTTTGTGATGAAGATTTGGATCTTTTCTAAAATTTCCAAAAATGTAATAATTCCTCTAAGATTGTTGGTGTTACAATTATTGAGGTCTCCGCTGTAATATTTGCTTTTTAATCAAACCAAGATTTGAAATACGATCGGCAATTTTTGTTATGTATCGAAAATTGAAGTTATGTCTTGTTAAATAAATAGTTAAAAATTTACGATCTTTTATGGACGAATAATATTTTTATTTTTTGAATAGCTCCATTATCCGCCCATAAAAGGTCGTAAGTTTTTAATTATTTATTTAGTCAGATTACATGATGGATGTTAATAGTAGTAGAATTATGTCTTGTTGTATAGTTTGTTGATTAGGAAGTTTTATTTTTTTTAAGTAGTAGTCTTTTTATGATTTCTTATCTATCTTGCTCCCCGTCTCCCGATCTTTTTTGCAATGTGTCGAAGGGTGACTTCTTCATCCTTTGTCCTTCAAGGACATCATTGAACCTCGTTCACTCATCTCTCTTCCGTTGCTTTCATGCTCTTCCTCTGCCCCCTTCCCACGGATTGCTTCTCCCACGACTTCCCGGCGGGCGCGTGCCGCCTTTCGATGCACGACTGTTCGCGATCCGCCTCAAAGACTTGAATGCAGGAAACAGGGAGACGCCTTCTGGAGTGTGCTTGTGAAACAGCTGTTGAGGCCGAAGAGAATGAGGTGAGCTTATTGTCCGAGATTGCCAAGGACAGCTGCAGTTACTTTTTCCTCTTTGGCGATGATTATGTCTTATCATATATTCAAGGGCTGCTTTTTTTAATCTATTGAATTTTGGTTTGGGACTTAGAACCTTTTACCCTTTACATGAGTCAATTGTTGTAATAGAACACGTATCAATTTTTTATGTTAAGTAGTTTAACGACAACCATTGGGTCGTCCAGATCGAAGTACAGTTTCGATGTCAAAGATGACTCGGATAACTAAAATTTCGGATAATCAAAATACACTTAAAAAATAAAAAGTATGAAATACAAGCGTCCATGTTTGTACGAAAACAACTTGGTTCATTCGCATGTGCCATGTAATACACAGTTAAAAACGACACACATAAAATGTAAAAGTATGTTTGTACATATGTACCAAGTTTTATCAAGATTAATTCTGTGAAGCAAAGAAAATTTTAACATTCTTCTGCTTCTGCTTTCCCTTCGTAGCAGTCGTCTCTAATTTTTAAAAGTTTAAACATCGTTATTTTTTAGATTGTTTTTGTTACTTTTCTTTTCCATGATGCCAGTTCGGATATTTGAACTTTCCGATTATAGACACTCTGAAACGAAGAGACTGTATATGTGTACATTTGATGCGAGATGCAGCCAATGAATCGCTGCACATACTCGAAGCGTCGTGTCAATAATCGTCGTACGTCGTCATTTCAGAACTTCCGCGTTCTACTGCTCTCGATGAACAACGCAACTGAGCGAAAACGTCGCATCAGTATTCCGACTGGTACCCGAACGGACATTGACAGGAAAAGCTGTCCGATGTTGACGGCCGCATCAAAATATCACCAGCTTTTAGACGAAAACTGCGGGACAGATCTCAACTAGATTCTTCAGCGCGATAGAACTTAAAGATGAAAATATTTCCTCCAAACCTCTTCTACAACGTTAGACGACACTTTCATGAGTTCCAAGTATATTGTTATCCTAATTGTTTTATTGGTATTCTTTAATTATGTCATTTGATTCTGTTCGAGGAGTGAAAATAAGAAATACGTTAACGTGTTCTCACTTATGCATCGGAACCCCAGACTAATTTCAGAATTCAAGAAATGTATTATTTTACATCATGCTTCTCTTACAGTTGGTGAGGGAGGGCAAGATATGCCCAACGCACTGCGACCGGTGTATTGTATAGATATATTGTGCTTCCCTAGGGCGAATGATGAGTGTATTTTGTACTGGAATGAAAGGCAGGGGAAACGGGAACTCCGAGAAAAAACCCGGAGAATACTACTTGGATCAGATAGGGTTTGATCCTGCATCATTAGAGGTAGAAGGTGAGTACGCTAGGTACTACGACGTAACCACTCTTATGCCATAACCAAACTACGAAAGAATGAATTTCAGATTTGTGACCCTCCGTCTTAGCAAACGGAGTGTTGCGGTACTTTTTCTTTTGAATAAGCACCTTTCATCCATGTCGCATTAACATAGGTGACACGGCCCTTCCATATAAGTGGACATCTTACAATCAAGAGAAACTACATCTGCAACTTCGTGGTAGTTTACGAACCATGACTTCACGGAAAGGAAATCTGAACACCTCTTGGTATTTTGTTGTTACTCGGAAGAACGAAGCAGTCAATCAAGATGATCACTTTGCAGATCAACCTCCTAAGAAACAAGTACATCTGAGAATTCCTAGGGTAAATATCCACATATTTCTTCGTGAAGCACTTATTCTTTTATACATGAATTTACAGTAAGCTTGTGATTTACATAACACTCTTCTAAAAAGCTGCGTGTTATACACTTCTTAGTTAGTTGCTTAAATTTTAAATTTTGATGAGTTATTGTGATTTTGATTGGTTCTGGTAGATACCATTCTTTATAGAAGTGCTGCGAAAAGAGACTTTTGGAACTCCACGATTATGTATTCAGCAAGTGTTCTTTTCCCTCCAAAAAAGTCACTATTTACGAATACATAATGAAAATGAAAAAATATAAATATCTGTTAGCATCATAATTCATTAATGTAGCGGAAACAAGATTTTTCTCCTATGTATGCCTCTTTTAATAAATTTTATTGAAAATTCCGAATTCTAGTTTGTGCAAATCATTACGAAATGAGATACGAAATACACGATTTTGAACTTTCACGACATCTAGGTCGTGTGTGTCTGCTACAGATTGTATTCTCTTGGTACATTGAGATTTTCGGTGTCGAAATGGAAATCATTATTGTTTTCTTGAAGAAATTCCTTTTGTTTGGTGACGTAATTGTTTCCTAAGCGTTACCACCGCGTTTCAGCAAATTTGACTGTATTAGTCGCTAATATCACACTCGTGAATGAAGAACCGATTTCATGAAATGTAGGTCGTGTACTCCAAAATTCCTAGTAATGATTAATAATTTGTCTCGGTGATGGATTTAAAAATTGTCACTTACTCTTGTACAATTTAACAAAAAGAAGTAATCATGAAAAAATAAACTACATCTTCTTGAAGTTATAAAATAAATCTAGATTTTCTTCCTTCTTATTTATCTAATATGTGCGACAGCTTGTTTTTTATAGACTTTTTGATATTTATTTTTATATAAACCTTTATTTTATGTAAACCTTTATTCAAGGATTTAAATATCTTAACACTTCCCTGCATTTATATTTATGAAACGATCTTGTTTGTTAAGACCGAATTACTGAAGTGCCACCCTTGCTTTATACGAAACAGTCTCGTTCACGAACACAATACTCGCAATAGTAATAACATTCATCGGCCTAGAGTGTCAACCACTCTTTGCCAAAAAGGACCGCATCATTCGGGAATCGTTCTATTTAATTCCCTTCCCAAGAATATAAAAGACATTATGAAATTGAATATCTTCAAATCGCGGTTAAAAACTACCTCCTGCACCAGTGCTTCTACACTGTAAAAGAATTTATTGATTTTAATAAAAGTTAAATCCGTCTTGTACTTTATCACGCCATTGCTGTAGTACTTTTTAAATAACTTATAACAATTTCAAAAACTATTTTCTTGCATGATTGTGTTG
>NNCF01127644.1:256164-333249 GCA_002313205.1 Laupala kohalensis
CTTTGTCTAGGGGCGTGTTTATTGTAACAATAAATCGTGAATTTTGTGGGTTTTTTTTCAACTCTTATGATTTTTAAACACTCTACTCAGAATAATCTATAGTTTGATAATTTGTTCATATAAAATATTTTTTTTGTCTTAAATTACAAACATATTGACATTATATATGTATTATAACTCGCAGCAAACATTTTATCTTATCTAGGAACTTTTGCTGAAATTTTTGAATCCTCCTCTGCCTTAGGGCCCTTGATCGGAATTGATGGGATGGTCCCTTGCTTGCTTCCGGAGAGTAAATTAGTTTATTGTCCTCCACGTGGTCATACGCAGTTTGTACTGTTTTTTGACAATAAAAAATTTTCTATTTACTATCTTTTAAATAATTTTAAGTGTAAGTGAAAATAAACTTCCGCCTCATATTTCAAACCTTGACTGTTTCAATTCCACGTATTCATTCAATGAATTCTATTATTAATGAAATCATGAAATAATTGTGATAAAATACGTTTTCAAAACATGAATTTCAAAGTTTTTTTATTTCTAATCAACATAATAATGTATTGTTGTTATTATTATTAAATTTTGTGAAACTTTATTATGATATTTTCATTATAAATACATTTAAAAGCAATTGATTATTTGAAAATGCTAAAAAATGTATTTGTTTATTAATGATATTATGTTTTTATCTCGTTTCTATATACCTGTTTGTATCATAATTATATTATTTTCTTGTAGGTCATGATGTTGATCAAGTGTCAAATTTTTTGTCTCATTTCATGTTAATTTTTGTAATTCCAAATGACAATATAAATATGTAAAAATAAAAATTATTCGTGAGCAAAAATTGATAGCAATTATCTTGCCACAGATGCATCACAGTTAGTACTTATATGGTACGTGCTCATACTTTTGTTCCTCTGTATTATCTTATGGCATTAAGTTATTATCCTTAAATTGTTTCATCAATGTAAGTTCTCTCAATAGAATCGTTTGTCTCATAGTATGTGGCAGAATCCTTACCCAAAGACTAATGTTTAGAATATTGTATATTTTTGGTGGACCATTTGGTTTAATACGTTCTGTATATATTTTCTTATTTGACGATATCAAGATTTTAAATCTGAAATATTCATAGAGACACTCTTCTTTTCGATTAAAACGAATATTGCAAATTAAGTTGTATATTAGAAATAATGTTAAAAAATGAATGAGGAGAGCTCGTTTAATCAGAGGTCTTGCATTATTTTTGTCACACGCTGAAATCAAATAGTTGTTTTCAGGTCTGCTATGCACTGTCAGGTAAATTATGTTTTAATTTTTATTTTAGAACAATAGAAGCTATTTATTGATATTTTTGAATTCAGAAAATTGTGTGAAAAGTTTAGCATTGAAGTTTTGTTGTTGTAAATACTATTTTTTAATATTTGCACTATTCTTGTTATAAAATAATATTAAATATTAATTCGTTGATATAAGGAAATGTTGTACGTTATCCCTACCTTGTTAACTCTAATTTGAAAAATTTATGACTGATGATTTTATTAATTCTTTTGCGAATATTATAGTAATGTTGTTCTTGGAACAGCTAGTCTTGACGATTCTACGAACTGCTCGATCCTTTGCAATATTTCGGTCACATCCCCTCATCCTTGGTATAATAATAGCACCCCTTTAATCTTCAAGGGAAGTGAAGCCTCAACGCCTTCGCTATTAGGCCCACTCCGTCACCTCTTTGACCTTGCGAATCAAAGCTCTCCGTTCTCTTTCGTCGTGTCGGTCTTTGTTGGTTGCTGTGCACATATCCCGTTGTTATCTGCGTCTTAGATAAAAATATACCCAGGGATCGATACGATGCGAGGCAGAGCGCCATGGATCCAGTCGACGGGGCAGACTGATAAAATGAAGAGGGGTGATTTGTTCATCTGAAGAAATAACGTGGTTCTATATGTTTGGTTTATTATTAAAACACGTTTTAAAGCAATTTGATGACTCTTAAACAGAGAATATATTTTCAGGAGAAATATATCTAATTATTAATTATATTTATAACAACCCTCTCCCTTGATCTGCAAATGATGCGGACTGAAATTATATAAAATATGACATAAAGAATTATAACTCTGTGTTTATTTTAGAATCTCACTTTTATTCATGTTTCACGTATTTATTATAAAAACAAGTACAAAATATTGTGTAAGAAATTTTTGCTGACAACCAGGACACCTCTCGCTGCTTCACTGCTTTGTGGAGTGATTATTTGTCCCACTATGAACGAAATAGAAATGTTTTTTTTTATCATTCAGAATTGTATAATTATTTAGGTATATTAGATTCCATATATATATATATATATATATCTGTCTCTTATACACATCTAGATGTGTATAAGAGACAGGGTTTNTTCGAAGAGATTAAAATGATTCATTTACAATTTGTATAGGTATTTATTTCAAGGAGTGTTGAAGGAAGATTCTCAAATATACTCAAAGAAGAATATAATATGTTTGTAAATCAATCTACGTTGTAAAAATATGCTTCTTTATAAGATTTACATGGACTTATGTCAAAAAATGTGGAAATAACTTTATTTGTTTTCAGTGAATAAAATAGTGAGGAAATGTCAAGAACAAAGTGATTCTTTGGTAGTTATGGACTTGATATATTTATAATTCTATAAATGTCAGACATACTTAAAAGTTCGTTGACATTTTCATATTATACTTGGGTCTGGCTAAAAGAAACAAGCTAAATTCGAGTTTAATTGGCTATTTTTGTTGCAAGTTATGGCTGACAGTTACGAGACAACATACTATGATGCGTGAAAACACTCCTTCTCTTCTTCCATGCGAAGCATGATACCAAATCAACAGTCTCCAGCTGTTCTTAAAATACACCCGGATGTAATTCTTAGCGTTATACTTACAGTATAACATCCTGATTTGTCCCCGCATTACAACTGGATCCCTTACTTACGCTGCTGGTGCTTGCTTACTTTGTGTTGTTCGCGCCTCTTCCACGCTCCCGTCCGGTCCATAAATCTACCGCCCATGTCCTCATCTCCAGAGACGAGCAATAACGTCATTTGTCATGGAGTCTCCGAGTGCGTGTCAACAATTCTGTCTTTGGAGAGTAACGACACCTGGACCGCCATCGGAGCCACAGAGTCCCTCAGACAGATAAAACGGCGATGCGTGTTCGTATTTGATGTGGAAGCAAGATGGTCGGTCGGCCGGGGGCCATAGGCCGACACTAATGCGTCTTCACACTTCGGTCAAGTAGGCTAAGAGGCCTGGGGATGCGTCTTGAGAAGAACTCGTGCAAACGACCCTCGTCACCTCAAGAATAATCGGGTGGCGCAATGAACACGTATAGCAGATGAGTTGGAATTACCGAAGGTCTTCGTCTTCGTCGTCGTAAAGTGGCCTGTGACTGCATTTGTGATTCACAATATTGTATGCTTGCCTGATTTAAAAGATTTATATTTTAATTAGGATTTTAGGGCTCTCCAATGTTTTATCATTGTAGAATTGTCATTAGTTTTAAAAGATTTATCTTAATGTGATGATGATACAGTTTGTCCTTTAGTAGAAAAAGAAAACAATCTGTTCACATATTTTCTTGAGAAATTGCAGATCAGATCCCGTTAAGTAAACAAACCCACTTCAATAAATAGTTGTGCAGTTTGTAGTAAAAAAATCGTTAATGAGCAGTTCATGTACCACACTGGAAGACTTGACGAAATATCTAATTCAGTAAGACATCCGTCATCCCTCTAATAGGAAGGATCTGGTTAACTGATTATTAACGTATCAACTGACCAGTGGTCGAAAATATCCCACTATAAAAAGCAGATTGTAAATAAACATCCGGAGGAAATTTTTTTATTAAGTTATAAAAGAGGGTTATGCAGAAAATAAGAATAAAGAAAATAATATCTGATTAATCTTTTATTTATCACATGGTTTGGTGAGCTGGAAGAAGGAACTATCGCGTTATTTTTTTCGTATCTCGCGCATAAGTGTGTATATTTTCAGAAAAGCTCGTTAGAAGGAGTAGATGAAAGATATAAAGCCTGTGAGATGTCGGGATGTTTGAGAATCGTAATAAAAAATGTTAAGGTATCGTAATCAAAGATATCCGGAAGAGATGCAGGGAAACCCGAGATGGTCATAGACACATCGGTCAAGCGGGGAATGCAACCCGATTCTGCGACAACTACTCCTCCGAATCCATTCGGTAGTTTCCACGAATTGGTCCGGGAAACATTGCGACTTGAGTACGATCGAATAACACCACCTGCACGTGAAAAAAAATGGAAACTTGGAAAACACTTAATATTAATAATCATGAAATGGAAAAACAAGTCGTTAGATAAATATCACATTTATCACGGAAAACTAATGCCTAAAACAAACCGTGATGTATATCTGTCATATATAACTTGTAGAATTATTTTCATTTTAAATAAATTTAGCTGAGAATTTTTGTATTTTTCAGATGTATAATTTTTATTGTAAGTTGACTACAATTTACGACAAATCTCAGTAGAAATGTGACTAGAATAGAATTATTACCAATACTTTACAATGGAAATAACATAACGACCTAGTCATAAAAATACTCATAAATAATTTGAATACTTATCGAATTTTTTACGAGAATATTGTACGATTTTGTTATATATTTTCGTGTTTTAGTGCTGTTGGTTCCCTGAGAAAAACTTTGAATTCCTGTTTTTATTGATATTGTCAATCATTTGTGTATCATTGACCTTATTACATCTACATGGAATCGTTTAAAAAAAATTGTTTTCCTATGTTGCGTGTTTTCTTTGGACTGTGTTATGTCGTCCCAGGTCGTTTCCCTGCCTATTCTTCCGCTGTCCGCTCTATCGTCCGCCGCGCCCGTCCAGAGTTCTCCTTTGTCTCGCACCGTTTTGCACCCGCCCTGTCTCTTGCATCTCCTCTCCTCTCCTTGTCCCCGCCAGCGGTGTAGCGTGTGAGCTTGCATTTCAGCTTACGCAACACAACGCAACACCACCGACCGCTTGGACCTCGTGCGTCCCAGAGTAAGCGAACGAACGCAGGCGTGCAGGCAGGCACAGTGACCCGCATTGCTCAGGTTCCGGTACACGGAATAAAAAGTAGGGAGAACAAGCAACAGATGAAACGTGTTGCGCGAGTTGTTTATGCCGGCGCTGCACATGGTGCGAGGTGAGCGTACAGTGGCAGGTGCACCGAGGGTTGTTTCGTGCACAGTATTTGTTGTTCATAGGATTGAGAACACAAAGTAGGAGGATTGAGGGCAACTTGTAAACTAAAAGCATTCATTGTAATCGTTGGTTGCGTAATAACATCTTGAGATCTTCCTGTTACGGCACACCGCAAGCCCAGATGCGATGTGGGTATTTTTTTGGATAGAAGCGGGATTCAACCATAAACCACAACCTTTATGGTAGAGTTCGCTGCCACCAGCTTGGTTTCCCCAAGCAATCAAACACACGTGTAATAACAATAAAATATTACTTTAATACAAGTCAAATTGAAATCTGCGTATTTACAAATTTCAACGAACTCTCAAATCATAAATACAAGTTTGAATTTGTTATTACAGAGTTATTACTATCTGAAAGCAATAATTACACACAGATATAAATACTGGTGTTATCAATTAATTCGGAAATCTACCCAGATCATCCGAATCTCAAAAATTTACAAGTTGCTATCCCGAAATAACTAACTGTTCCAAGTTACGTCATTCGCGCCTAATAGCAATGTAATTGAATTACCGCAGCAATTCTCAGTGGTCTGACGACCAATACTAACCAAGTCACATCTCAAATAACCTGGGTACTTCCATAAACTCCGCAGAGTCTCAAGTCTGAAAGTCTTTGAGGATCTTCAATCCTCCCAATATGTACAGAAGCGGAGGTCACGTGATCACGCCCTCGCCAACGCACTGAGCACTCTACATCCACTGGAAATATTCCATTCACACTCGCCACGCGCTTCTGCAACATTCTTCTGAGGGCATTCCTACTCAATTTTCAGAAGTAGATGGAAACTGTTCAGCCTCTACACAATGAACGGGAAGGCTTAGTGGCGGGTATTTTTCCTTATTTGGCGGCGACTGGCCCGACCCTTAATCTCCNGCTAGCAAAATGCTTGAAAATGTTAATATTTCAAAATCTATAGACTGCACTGGTCCTGATGTTACAGCTCCTCCCCACTAATTTTTTTCTGAGTGTTTTAGCTTTGATGGCCACGAAGAAAAATCAGATGGGAGAGAACACAGTTCACCAATCTTGACGCAACACACAAATACAGTGGCGAATACCCGCCCTGTTGTTAATACAAATACAAGTTCACATTTACATATCATATTATACAATTTTAAAACAAATATGGCATAGCGAGTTATTTTGCAAACCTGGTTCCGAGAAAATATAACTCTTTCTCTCTTTGTTGCTTCAAGATTTCAGTAATATATACTACAAGATTAGCTACTCTCAATAAAACTGCAAATGGTAACTGAAGAGAAANGATACATACTACAAGATTAACTACTCTTAATAATTTTAACTACTCTCAATAAAACTGCAAATGGTAACTGAAGAGAAATATACACAATTTAAGTTACCCTCGATAAATAACATTAATTATTAGATCAACTTCTTAGTAAAGCCCAAAATTATTTATACATGATAAAAATACGCAATGAGTAAAATAAGAAAATTCATTATCTTTCACAAACCAATTATAAAACTAGGACGCTCAGTTCTAGAGTGAACCTATAATTACTGATGTGATTATCTACTCTAAAAAATCAGCATTAATATGCTTGTTCCCTGCTCAATACTAAATAGCAGGTCTGGTATCCAATATAGTTGAACAGTATCAAAGTGACATCTCACTTTCTGTATTGCACACATGATGATCCCGAGGACATCACATTCGCAATTTAAATCCGATAATCTACTAACCTTTGTTTGAACCACCGTCTCTATAAGTAGCTCTAGACTAGAAAAGAATCGAGTTAATCTCCTATGCTCGATATACAACGGAAGATTCTTTCCTTGAACATCAACTAACTCCGATTCAACAATACCGATTCTAATAGATGGAAGTAATACATTGGAATGCTGTCTCCAACATATAGCCGTTACCAACTTAATATCATTATCATAAGTACACTCAATTTCAATAAAACTCGCAACTACTTCCAACTTGAAATTTCGAGGCGTTTTGATTACATTTTTATTAAAAACATACAAAGGGATATTTTCAGAACTACATGTCACGTAATTATCATTAGTAGCATGTCCCAAATTATCTAGTTCATTCACATGGCAAACAATGAAAGCAGACACTGAATGTTAATATTCCACAAGTTTAACTGACTAGGAGTATATACAGTTTCTCCATCGTTCCGAACATTAATTTTTTTCTCAGTTTTTCTAAAACCCTTACATACAAATCGACATTCTTGTATGTAGCTTAGTTCAGGATAATGATTATAATAATCAACACAGCCAAAATTTAAATCACTAGAACCCCTAGAATTAAATTTTATAGAATATACATTTGAATTAACCTCCCAAAAGGAAACAGAATGATTGAAGTTAAGAGACCAAAGCTTTCTCCTAATATCATCCGCGAAAATAACCTGAATATCATTGTCATGGCTATCTACACTCAAACATACCCTTTCCTGGTTACGTAATGTACCGTTGCACTGACTCGTAACAGAATCCCACCTCGCAATAGTACTTTCAGAACCATTACTAGAAAATATTCCTGGGTGAAATGACTTCCAGTTGTTACAAGAAATATTTGAGTTAGAATCTATTTCCACACAAAAATAATTCATATCAACCGCGTCATTAATGACATCCCCATGATCAAATGAATTTAATCTCTTACTAATACTTACAGTATCAACAAACTCACTTTCTTTGTTTAACTCGGTACTAGAAACTACAGTAGATTCATTTAGCGCTTCTTCGGAATAAATTAGAGTTGAGACTGGAGAGAATTTCACAACATCTTCTCGAAAGGTATTCAATTCCGCTGAATCATTAGGACAATTTGATTCAGAAGTGATATTATTATGAACATCAAAGTTTAGTGATTCGTAGGTTTCGTTTAACGTCTCACAATTACGTCTTTCTTCAACGAAATCTTTTTCCGAAACTTCAACTAATTTCGGCGACATATCTATATTGTTATCTGATGAAATTAAATCCATTCCAATTTTATTTTCTACAACCGGAGGGTACTTGCGTTCAAGAACTGATTCAGAGGTTTCATTACGCGCAATGCTCCGCGACATTACAGCGTTAGTACTCTCGATAACAACACTTGCGTCATTTTGTGCATTTTTAAGCAGAGCGGCCGTCGTATTTCCAAGTAGGTAATATCCTAACTCGCGGCGAACTACAGCGGCCTGAGTGACTATACTCACAAATTCACCCTTTTCTGTGGCCACTTGCAACTGGCAAACACACCAGTTCCACATCTAGCGGATGCGACAGCATCACCTTAGTACCCGTGAACATCGACTTGTCCACGTGGTTCTCTGATATTAAGTCAAATGAGGAACCGCTATCTCTACAGATATTCATATCTTGTCCATGTATTAATATGAATCATACTTTAAAATTTAATCACAATAATCCTTAAGAGGAGACCTTTGATGTTTCAAGTAATTTCATTGATTACTTCCGATTTCTTTACCATAGATATTCCATAGATTTCACTTTGATTTGTATATATTGCAGTGCGTCTATCCCATTCTTGTCTGAGTACGTTATATTGTGTTCTTTTTTTCTTTATTTCTAACAATAAATAGGAAAAAGCCCCCTTGTTATCTCAAGGCTATTGCTCTCGCTTGCTACGAAGATACCCCTGGTTAGATTCCAGAAAATTTGTAGTTTTTCACTTCAATATATGAGTTTACATAGCTCAGATGATGGAATACGGAAATCTAGACGCTGTTCTCCCAAAAATGTTTCACGATATGTCTAGAGTTAAAAACCCTCATAGAATTGGACCACTCTAACACTCGTTATCGTGGTCTATAGTTGGCCTAGACAAATACATTCATCCAGAGGGGTTGGAGAATGATCCGTACCCCAAAAACACTCTAGTGCTATGGGAGTGGAAGTTACATTGATTTTAATAATTTAAAAAAAATTGGAGGACCACATGGATTACCATGATTTTATATCAAAACAAACAATAAATCAATGGGCATACAAATATTAATTGTTTTACAAGGAAATGACACAAAAACGGGTTCCCTAATAATTCTACCAAACATCTAACCTAAACACACAAGAAATCAGTGGCTACACACGTAAAATATCTAATACTAAAACCTACAGCTAAACACTTGACATTAATTTAAAGATAAAAGAGGCATGATTATATACAACGAGGTTCAGTTAAATGTTATTGAATTCGTCAATGAAGGCAGGTTAAATCATGAAAGATCATACTGTTCGTTAGATTTTCACTGGCCAGCGAAAGGTATGCGAGCTCATAGTTACGTTCTTGTAACGTTTGTCGACGCTCAGTTGGCATACAGTGTCCCAGGCCGTTGGAATATGCAACAGGCAGCGACGGTGTGTGGATCCATCGATAGTATTTAAAGTTTATATGATCACACAGTTTCCATGATCACAGTAAAACCATATTCACGACAGTTCCAGATGGTCGCATCACATGGTTGAAGGTAATGTATAGTTTTACCTCACGCACAACACGCTTCACTAAATGTTCATGACCGACGCAGTTATGGCCCGATGTTGACTCGACGAAGTCAGAAGAGAGAGTGATGCTTGAGCTAGCAGCTACGGGGTCTTCCGTTTTAACTTTAGGGAAAACACTCCCGCGCAAATACATTTCTGAATTGTTCGTGTGCAAATTAAAGAATTTGATACGAATTAAAGAATTGATTTAATGTTGTATTAAAATAACGAAATTGACATTCAGAATTTATGTGGCGATTTTCCATGTAATGAATAAGTAATTATATGTTTTTATTATCACGAAATGTCTGGTTGAGAATAGAGCTCTCTTGTGGCAGTTTGACGTATCTTTTAGATCTATTGTTAGTATTAGATAATATTGTTAGCTTCTGGTGGAAATGCATCAGGGGTAAAAATAAACAATGCATAAAATGACAAATTTGCATTCTTTGTTATAATCACATCGTGTATTTCCGGAACTGTCGAATCCAACAACAGAATACCGACTGATGTTTTATTTTATATCACTATTTGGTGATCTGGAGAAATGTTCGCTGATCTGTTTTTGCTCGTGGATCAAGAGAAGGCGTAGCGTGTTGCCACTGATTGGCATGCACACACACACACACACAGTCACCGCGACGCAACGTCCGGTGTTTTGCAGTTGCCCACCAGATGGTGTTGATCTGCATGCTGATAAACCTCTGGTGCGGCTGTGGATGCTCTGTTGACGGGCGCGAGTCGATGTCGGGGTGTGCCTCAGTGACCGGAAACGGCCTAGATACGGAATAGAACGGCAGCGTTAGATCTTGGCATTTTGTTTGTGTGTCTCCAGTTCTGTAGAGTGGCTTGCTCTGCCTGTGCACTACATGTAATGAACTCGGTTGTTTCTTTCACAGTTTGTTGATTTGTATGACTCAGTCCGTATCCTGGATTGAAAGAACATCGCTTATCTCTTGTTCTTTTTGAAACTAGTTCATCGAGGTTTCTCTGATGCATTGATGGTGATGAGTTTAATTCGAAGTACGGTAAAGAGTTGTCGGTCAGTGATTGAGTGAACGAGGTATGAATAAAACTGTGTTATGGTTGATTGGATATAGTCTCAGTACGATGAAAAGTAGGGGTTTCCAGCGTCCGTGACAGAAAACTGTTTTTGTGCTTCCACAGAAACATGTTCTATACAATGAACAACTTATAAATGCCAATAAACTATCGTTTAACTGTGTCATAAAATCATTGAAAAATAAAAAAATACGTTTCTGGGCAAAAATTGACTTTAAGGACTTTCGACTTCAATATATGAAATAATTCAACGATTATGGGAGGTATTGAGAGAGTATGCAATGTATAACAAGTACTCACTTTGAAGAAAAAAATCGTAAATTTTATTTATTAGGAAATTTCCCCCCGCCATTTTGATGTCCTCTCGATACTGTCACTGACGGCCGTCAGCACTGCCAACACCCGGGTATTCCACTGACTAGGCAACATAATACACTTATATGATATTATACGCCTTCAGCATTCCATGGAACCATAATTATCAGTACCAACTGAGATGCTCCTACGTATCTTAACATACATGTATGCGTGCCATAACGTATTATTATTTGTACTTTTGAAAGCTGAATAAAAAACTTCCGAATCTTAAACAGCTTTTACTCTCTATCAGCCGATTTGTTTGAATGTTTTTTTTTTCAAAACTGCTCTATGTTATTTATGAATTTGTCTCAGACTTGTTGTTTAAGGTTTGTTCGACATTAGATATTCATGGAACTGGAGTTGAAATGATCATCGTAATATATCAGCTGAGGGCCAATTTGAACAAATATATGCAACCGACTCTTACGTACAATCAATTGTGTTATTTAAATATTAAAATTAATAAATGGTCTTTCTCCTTGTTACAATAACTTCGACTAGTAATTTTCTCCGTATCTTTGTCTCATTCGTCGTCACTGACATTTTTATTATGTCTCTCCTCCCACCTCCTTCCACCTCCACAATGTCTCTCAGGAGCACTTCTGTTTCTTTCTATGGCGTTAGCTACTCCAAAGCTCCTTCCTTTTCAAGGAAACACATTTTTTCCCGATTACATGTTCCCTCTTTTATTGTTCTCGATCATTTCTTTGGTTTTGATATTAGGTGTTGGTGATGCAAGTCCACTAAACGTATGAATGATTAAAACAAGGAAAAATACATTTGTAATGACTGTTATGTATGTAATTATTTTTGTGTGTGTCTGAGGAGTAAACACGGAAGTAGACTACATTCATCAAATAAGATTCAAGAAAAGTCATTAGTATCATAACCACGTAATACACGCGAGCAATGACCCGGGTAATTAGGTAGTTCAATTATATTTTTGTTCGATTATACCATTGAATACCAATTATAGTGTCAGGCTTTTGGGAGGTCGTCTTACGGAATTAGGTAGGATTTAAAAGTTGAGACTTTAGTGGTAAAAGTAAACCAATGAATGTATAATAAACCGGATATTTCTCATTTCTATTGCCTCACACACAGTTGTATTTCGTCTCTGACATTGAAGGGATGTCTACAGAGGAATACGAAACAGACAATCTGTTCGTAAGTGACATGTTGAAAGACTTTCCTCAAAGGAAAACAAACAAGCGTGAAATTTCTCGATTGATTCCTGTAGAATCCTGGTTGTCCGAACTGTGCTTCTAATCGCATTATGTCCTGTTGAGATTTCTTTCCTTGGTTACTCCTGCAGCTGGCTGTCGGGATCGTGAGTTCCGGCAAGAAGTTACTAGTCTCGTACTCCTCGACACCTCCGCTCACGAAAGCCACTGTATCTTGATGTGTGTTCTAATGCGAGTATCACGATTACCACGCTAGCGGGATCACAATCGCCCTGCAACTGGTGGTGGAGCATGGCGCGTGGGTGATCCCTGTCAGTGATCAACGAATTGTGAAGAAAAAGAACTAATTTAGCAGATCAGTTTTTCTGAGATTTTTCACAAGTGTTATAATTTTTACCTAGCACTTCACATACTGCAGTAAAGTGTCAATTGCTGTTCATCAAAATACATGATTTTTGGATTTTATGAAATGTGATGTCATTTTCAGTTTTTGAAGTAATATGAATTAAAAAATTACCCAATTTTACTAAATAATTATACTAAATTTGGGTAATAATAAAATATATATAATTTTTTTTTAATATGGCAAAAACCTATCATCTTCTTCTCATCCTAGCGATATAAAGAAATTGAGGATATTTGATTTCCTTGTAATCTTTTTCTGAGAAAAGGAAACTAAGAATGATAAAAATGAGGAATGGAACAATGTACTTAGATCTTCATTAGTCATTTCTTTGTATGACTACTGATAATATAGAAGAATTCCCATCTTTTCTTGATTTTCTATTCTCAAGTATACCGTGAATATTGTTCTCAACTGTTGAAATGCCAATTAAATAGGGATTAATAGAGTACTTCAACGCGACATTACGAAGAAGCGTGTTGTCTTCTCTGGTTTGAATCGCTTAGGACGTTGTTAAAAGTGAGGGGTATGACCTGAATATCCCATTGTAATGGGACACATTCACCTATTAGCGCGAAAGTTTGCAGTTCCAGCGTACTTCCTCTAGGCATTGCCTAACAGTTAATCGTAAATCCAGCCCTCAGCAATCGGCCATGGCAACTTGCTGAAATTGTTCCGTGACAAGAGTACACATTGCACGAGACCCGTTGCATAAACTCGTGAAGCGTGTAATGCGATTTACACTATCCACAGCGCGGCGACGCGAATCGTGAGCTCTGCACTCTGCTTGCGGCCATGCGAAGAGCACGGGGGCGAGACGTCGCTGGACGATCATTCCCACGTTCTATATGACGTCATTAGTGTAGTAACTAGGATAAATCTATTCGTGACTCGCAAAACAAACACGCGGAATTGAGATAATAAGATTCGCACTGACATCAATGAATGAGCCAATGACATTTTCTTTAATTATTATGGCAATTACGAATGTCGTTTAGAAATATTACTTTCTGGTGTATTTAATTTGCTCAAAAAATGATACACACATTTTACTTAGTAATGTTTTGTAGTGGGAAACATTCAATTCTATTTATAAATTTTCTACATTTCGCGTAATCATCAACTTAAAAATGTTATAGAATTTGACGTCCAATGGCGTGCAAACGTATCGTGGGTTTTGATTCTTTCGAACGAACGAATACGCTCTGAACTGATATTCTTTCCATCTCTTGTAGGTCCTCTATCTGAGTATGTACGACATATCGTTTCTGCCTTTCCTAACCGACGCGATGGCTGCCTTGTGCTCCCAAATGTTGCCCCTTCGACCGCCTCCTTCCGACCGCGTGCGTTCGTTTGAATAACCAGACAGGGCGGGGTTATCGGCCCGCGTGGGCGCTTGCTGTGCCCTCGTAAGGAGCTGTTCCACGAGGATGCGAGGACGCTGCGAGGTGCGGTTCTTGTCACAAAGAGCCTACATGCTTCCTCAAATCGTTCACCCAGTATCCAACAGCTGCAATAGCCCCTCCAGTGTTTCAGGTTTACCACGCTTGCTCGCCACTGAATCACTCCGAGTTCAGTTCACGGTGGGGTCAGAAAAAGTTTCTAGCTTTTCACCAATGTCCCAGTTTAAATATAGCTGCGACGATTGGAAACCAAACACTCCTTCTATCCACCTCCTACTACTCCTAGTATCACTGACTCTTCCTATCACTAACTACTCCTACTAACCCCACGTGGGCCAAGTTGTTGGTAAACCCAGCTAACCGGCCCTCCTACTGACAATAGCCTGTACCACCCACGTCCTACCTCCTATCGCCCCATGTAGATCAGCGCCAATAGCACGCTACATTTCCCATCTACAAATACTATAAATAGTTACCGTGGAGCCGCTGGATCTAGACTGCTACGAGCGTCTTATTGATTGACACAATATGAAATAATGTAAATTTTAGATTATTGTAGAACAAAGGATATCCTGGTTAGGACAAGCAGGAAGAATGCGAGAAGAGAGTTACGAAGAAATCATTGGAACCGGTTGCAACGAGACCAAGATCCAAAATCAAATGGAAATACGACGTTTTGAAAGATAAGGGACCGGTGGAAGTTAGTTATGGAAAGGAAGAAATGGAAGGAGATTCTTCTGCAGACCTGAGCTATAGTGTCTTTAGAAGAAGAAGAAGAAGAAGAAATTTTGGTATATCAGCCTTTCATGTGGGTTTTCTGCGACACTTTCTAGTAAAGCGCAAAGTAGGATATATCTAATTTTTATTCAGATATAAAGTTGATGTATTTAGAAAAGTATTTCCGCTACCACCCCACAGACTAGTCATGGCTGGCCGCAAAGACCCAGCGACCGCACTATGCATCAGGCGGTCGTTTGTGTATGCTTGTATATATGAAAAAAAGTGGTCGCGAGGTGGTTAGATCTTTGAAAATTATCAAATCATTAAACTTTAATCAATATTACAAAGAACGTATGTTTTTCTCATAGTCATAAATTGTTCTCCTTTATTGCTGAAACCATGTATGAAATTCTTGACTTTTCGCGTCGTTCTCTCTACTGCTTCCCTATTTCCTGTCGTCCTCATTCATGCTGGAAAAGTCCTTTGATTGCTTTTGAAAAAATAAATCAATCAATTTTACTTTGTTTTTGTTACATTGTTGAAAGAAAGGAACTCACGTTACATTAAAAGCGTACACTTCTCGTCATTGTTATCTTGGAAAATTAATGTATCTATTGACATTTGACTGAGTAATGTTTCTTTAAGTCGCATTAATATTTGTTTCGCAGATAAAACGTACTTTCATGTTCTGTACATTAAATACTGCTTCCTCCTTCATGATTATTTTAACTGCCATATCTCTTGACTTCGTGGTCTTGGAATTATTGTGACTATGTAACGAAATGTGTTTTTAAGTTGCATGTTAGTGAAAGGTGGTTGTGAGGAACAAGATGCATGACATTACGTTTCCTGCCTCATTTGCACCAGGAGTTGGCTACTCATTGCCAACTCCTCGTCTGTGATGCGGAAATTCCTTCATAATGATGAAGTGTAATCCCTTTGCCTCTCCTCAAATAATTGCAACCATACCTTTCTCTACGAAATAAAATAAACCCTCATTTCATTATTACGAAAAAAATGACTAACTTAATTGTAAAAAACATAATTCAATTCATTATTAATTATTTTTGTTTGCTTTTCTTATTTCTGTGATTGCCTTATTTGCCAAATACAACAATATCGCATTGAATCATCTCACCAGAGAACATATTCGCGCAACAAAATATGTGTATTTTTATACGTGATATTTCTGATGTGACAGAGGACAGATATGTAAAAAACCAAGCTTCCTGATACTATGAAAACTTGGATTCAGAATGACATAGTATGTGAATGCTATGATACCAAGGGTCAAATTGGTCAAACGTACTTATGTACAGAGGTGTGTACAGGCCAGTGGTGAGGTGATCCGATCACGTGTGTTACAGATACGAAATCTCAGAAAATGTATTTTTATGAAGTTCGTAACGGATCGTGAATGTGACTCTAAATTCTTTTGAAAACATCTTGATCGATAATTAATTCGTGTGACGTTCTGGTATTGTATTTCTGGACTCGAAAGTGCGATTGTAGCCATGGACGATATGTTTTGAAAAAATATATTTTTCCTTCTTATCGTCTATTTACATCTATTATTTTACAACACTTATTGTTTCGACATTTGCTCGCTACTTCATCTAACCTATCGCTGTTACACATCCTCCTGCACCCTATGCATTCGTCTATGCATCAATTCTCTTCCCTCACCCAATACCAACGCACTGTGACAAGAGCGGTTAAAAGGATTTCCCTCCCGTGAAGGAACTTTGTTCACCTAACCGTACGGTTCCGTCGGCATCAAGTTTCCGTCTCGCTAGGATGGTGTGGAGTCTTCACCGCAGGAACGCACTTCTCGCATTCCCCGTCTCGTTTAAAGCTGGAACGTTGGATGCAGGGTGGCTCTAGGATGAAGCTCGTCCCCCCGTAACCCATAGAGCCTGAGCCTCATGACCCACTAATGGACCAAGACTCATGCATTCGTGGATGCTTCAGGCACTTGGCCTTAATATCTCTACGGTTGTAATCGTAGTGGATTGTTTGGTACAGCACACAGTTTGATGTGCACTACACTACTCATCTAATGAGATAAATTTATTTAGTGTCAAGAATGTTTGGCACAGTTTGTTGCAATATATACCAGTACAAAATAATGTCTTATTAAAGCTATTAACTAAACCCTGATGAAGAAGATGCGTAAGCTTTCGAAACGTCGGAATAGTAATAAATGTTTTTGCTTAAACGTAAGATTTATTTATACTTTTAAATAATGGCAAAGAACATCCCAATAATTAATTATATATAATGAGGAAGCATGCATAATTTCAATGTAATAATTAAGTATTATATCTTGACGGATCGTTATATTTTATAATTTCCTCTATATAGTTCTATTGATCCTATGTACGTTTCGCTGGGGGAGTGGGGGTCTTCAATAAATAAAGTGAGTTTTTGCTTACCCTTGGAGTATTTGCAGACTACATTAGACCCTCAACATTTACGCACCATATTTGTCACTACACATTCTCTTCCGGCATCTCAAACAAATGAAGAAAGCGTTGCTGATTAAGGATATGACGTTGACGCGTTACTCTGAAATGATGGGCTGACATCAACATGTGGGAAATTAGAGTCTTTAGAAGTTTTACTCTTTTCTTTATCACTGTCTAAGGAATTTGCTGAGGATATCCCAAATTGGAGCACGATTCAGCCTCACACATCCTTCTGACCTAAATAGCGTCATAAATTTAAGATCGTAAAAACACGTATTTGTTATCTACAGTCGTAGTATTTCTTGGTACACATATTCCAACCGTTAGTGATGATGGCAGGATATTGTATAAACACGCTGTATTCTTAGTATATTTACAACTTATAATATCCCCATTGTTAGGACGCGCATAATATTGTGCAACGTTTTAATCTGTATTTTAGGGTAGGAAAGAATTCTTGCCTTTAATTTAATTATGTTAATAGGAAAATTCAAATAATCGAATTATTTCTCCTCCTTATACTAATGTAAATAGAGTAGTAAAATAGTAGGTCGTAATAGGGGAAAACGAAGATACAGCAGAAAGTAATAGAACAATTTTTTTTAAAATTTAATACAAGTAAACAATTGTAATATATAATTGTATTATTACTTGTTGTATGAGTTGATGGTATTACATTTATTTTTAAATGCATTAGATCAAATTTTGGTTCCTCTCTATACAACGATCTTTCTCTAGAACGATGAAAATGCCAGTCCCTTGGATATCGTTATAGAGATAGTACTGTATTTCTATTTTTGTTTCATACCAAATAGAAAGGTGATCACGCAAAAGAAATAAATATGTCACATCACATACTATAAGGATATTTATGTTTGTATTGTAGACTAAAAAAGCGTTAAATTTATACCAACCACAGTTTTAGACAGTGTACACACTATTACATACTTTCAGTAGGACTTATTTCTCATGTTCTGTTATTATCTGCAATTATTACTTACATACTGCTAATGCCACTGATAGGAACTCTGGAATCAAAATCTGGAACTCTTATTGGTCTGTTAATACCTAATTCACAAAATGTGTGATTTCCGCTCATTTTCAAGAATCGGGCGACTCGTGGTGTAGTGGTTAGAGCACTCGTCTTCACCCGCTGGTTCGACCCCGGATGATCCAAATAAAACTGCAGAAGTGGGTCTGTGGCAGGTTTTCCCGATTTTTCCTGCCTTTTTCACCACAAATATTACCCATAATCACACACCTTTCACATTCTCCATGTGAATCACCAATATTCGCATCTATTATTTACCCGCGTTGCCACCGATAGAGTGCGCGGGGAAGACGGCGACAGCAGGATGCGCCTAGAAGCACTGGGAGACAACACAGCCATGTACAATCTCACCATCAAAATGTCAAACGAATACATTATCAAGATTAAAATTAAAAAGTAGTTGTATCCGATTCTTTAACCATAGTGAGCTGGTTGAAGCTTGTTTCCGTAACAAGTGGCAGCGAGTGGGGTACCTATTAGTAGGCTGGGATGTGGAGGGCTGTCCATCCCGGGGCACATCCTGACGCATCGAAAAGGGTCACCAAAGGACTTAAATTTAAACTTCAACATATTTTAATTTTATTGCAACTTTAAAACAAATAATGGATGGAATTCCTATTAAATACATCTCAAACGTGAATTTAAAAAATGTGATATCTTAACCCGGCATTCAAACAGTGTAACTCGAATATAAGTATCTCCAAAACGGCTCCCGTGTCTCATATGATGTACGAACGCCATTGGTAGTAACCCCTGCGCCATGGGAGGGTCCTGCGAAGGATTATTACGCCTCCCCATAATTTTATTTATCCTACGGAATGACGGCACACACCCATCGAATTATGGTGACTAAAATACGTTTATTCAGTTGCAAACAATGGTACTCTAATTTGAGATAAATAACTTATATTCGAAGATAGTATTCTATGGTCTTCGCGCGCGTGGAATGAGGAAGTGAAGATTGTTGACATGATTTTTACAGTTAGGGTTCACTTCGTTCCGGTTGAGCTCGTAACTATCACCTTGGTATTATATCAATTCTCTTCCCTGAAGTGTTGCCTTAGGTAAACGAACTTCTACCCAACACGTGCCGAGTGTGTTTATTTCCTTTGTAGAAAACATTTGTGCTTTCGCATATTGTGATAGTATATTCTAATGAATTTCTTGGCTTGGTGACGTAATGTGCAATTGTTCGCGTCACGTACAGTTATGCCATTCTCCTTAACTAGTTGAAACGGATGTTTTATTTAGTCTTGGGGCAGTTGGCGTTACGTTCCATGGTATTTGCTACGGCTTCATGAGGATTGTTGTTGTGTTGGAGTGGCACAGATGCATCTATTCAAAGAAGCCGACCTGGATTTCTATATTCATCATCTTTGTAACTCGCGATGAAAAGCTGCTAGACATGTGTTCACTTTATGTCTTTGTCTGCGACTGCGAGTGCTCCGTTCATGTCTTGTTGAGTTCATACCTATGCAGTATGGATAATTGACTCGCATTCGTTTCTGAGACAATTTTATTTATATTATGAGACTGTTTATTTGAATAATCTTCATAAGTATAATGGTTTCTGCATCATCAACGGCCAGGTGAAAATTGAGACGGACAGGGACTCGAACCCGGAACCTTCTACTCTGACCGCAGGTGTGCTGTCCACTACATTCCTCTTGTCATCTGCCTGTTTTCACTTATCTCCTGAAGGGGGATGTGACCCAGGATCACCGGAACAGGTCAGGTGGAAGTTGAGTACGGACTTGGGGGTTGAGGCGGGTGGTGCAGTGGACAGCACNACGAGTAGGTACTCGGAAGTTGTGAGTTATAATGGTTTCTGTAAATTTATCTCACATTATGGTCCACTGTGATAAACCACCTGGCTGTATAAGAGATGGAATTCATGTTCATCTGGATCTTATACTTCAACTGTTTACGTAAACGCAAAGGTTGATGGGTACGATGTGGGATGACAGTGGGCGGTGAAGCGTAGTGTTGCGTCTGTGTCGACGGCAGCGTTACTTCGTTCGCAGGCGGTGAAGCGGTGCTGGCGGCACCATAGGCCCACGCGGAAAATAAATTAACGAAAAATATTAGAGATAGAAAGCAGCTGCGGTTGCGTCAAGGCACAGGTGCGCTCGCATCACTTAGTATGCGTGTCATTTGTCATAGGACTGTCGCGGGATGAACCGGTTCGTCTTCGTTACGTAGGAGGATGTACGTACGTTCATATTGTTTGGATTCAAGTCTAGTTCCAATATCACATTCAATGTTTTTAACTGCAATTATTCAATGTGCCTCAAAAATTAAAAGTGCAAAATTTAATTATATTAAAATTTAAAATCAGTTCATTAGTACAAAATAAATGAACACGCGCTACAAATCATAAACCCTAGTCCAACACCAACAACCATTCTTTTGCTTTCAGTCACATCAAACAGTTGCTATAGCGAACCAGTGAAGGTACGATAAGCCCTCTGGGAGATGGTGTGAAAGCAGTAACAAACTACGATGTTCTTCTGAACAGTTTTTTTTTGGTGTTATTGTGAAAGCACAATGAAAGGGGACCAATTTATAGAAAGAAAATTTTTATCGTATTTTAACACAATCACATGATGCACTTGTATTACTGCTCAGAGAGAAATAAAGTTGGAATATTGACCAAGAAATCTGGTGAATATTAAGAATTAATTAATTATTATTATATTTAGTTAATTTCTGTATGCTTTTGCACTTCAACTTTTTTTTCATGAAACGTACAGTATTAAGTATCGTAAGTATTTAAGAAGAGTCGTAAATTGAATGCGTATCTACTATATGAAAGAATTACGTTAGAAGTTTCTTCATTTTAAATGTATCAGTACTTTTAGAAAGCTGTTGAAATTAGAAGGAAAGTATCAAAGGTGCTGAGAGACCAAAAAATTGAGGGAAGTTAGTTTGTTTTAGTACATTTTTATTGCTTCTGCGTTTCCCTTGTAATTTCCCTTGTTTATTACTGTGAGAAACTATCGTGAGTAAACAAGTATAAAACATTATGAGCAGTTAAGCAATTCGGAATTTGTATTTTCCTCATCTGAAAGTGAACTTTCTTTTGGTCGTCGTATTGTTTTATGAAGCGGTCATAGTTTTGTAGAGAGTTGTTTAATGATAAGCACTGCAGGTGTTGGTGTGAAATGGAACTTGACATTTGAGTTCACGGGGAAAACAGGAGGTACTTCAGTGTTTGGAGAAAGGACACTCAAGTGTGTTTTTCTGAATTTTCAAATCTTGTTTCAACTCGAAAGAATTCTAGATGCTCGGAATTTACCTGGTACCTAACCATTAGTATCTGGATTAGGTCAGAGGAATTCCAACTCTTCTTGAAGGTTAAAATGAGGCTGATACCTCACAGTTCCACCTTGCCAATGTTAGTATTACTTTTTTTGAGTTAAAATTATATTGTTTCAGTTGTAATATTTTTGTATTTTTCTTTCATATGCTAATATTATTGAAACGTTATTTATATTTCAATAAGTGTGTATGAAGTGAAGGTTTTTTAAGTACCTTATCTCTGGTTTGTGAAAAATATATTATTTAATCCGTCTTTCTGCCTTTCAGGTAAGTTGCTGTAATTAGCTGTTTCGCATATTGGTATATTGATCTCGTATATTGGTAAGTAATCCTGATTCTTTTCATGACAAAAAACTAATGCTTGAAAAAATAAAATTTTTGGGGCAATAATCTTATTCAATACGTCACTTATTCTACTTTCGGTTGACTTTACTATTGTGCAAGCGTGAAGAAAAAATTAAATCTGTTTTTGTGTCTACTTTCAATAGACAGTTCTATGCTTAGATCTAAACAAAAAAGTTTAGAAATGCCCAGGACATCGGGGGGAAAATAATATTTTAACATATGTAATATGGAAGTGAACACATGAACTAGAAAAACTGATCAACGTTCTTAAGAATGTGAATGGGGCTAAGATATTCTCCAAATATCTGTTTTATGGTTTATGTCGGAGGAAGTTAATTTGTAACTTTATGTTATTTTGATACAAATAGACAAGAACAAAAATGCTGGGAGATCATTCGGTAAATGTATGCGGCTGTGAAGTATTTTCAATATTATTGGGGAAGGGTTGGTGTTGATACGATACTAAGGAATTGGTATATTACTACCAATATTAATTAGCAAGGAAATTGTTTATACCCATGTTGTGTTTGAATATTAGAGATATAATTCAGTTTGCTTCGAAACCCGTACGCAGATGTTGCTGCAGTGAAATAATACCGTAAAAAACTTTATGTGCGGGAGGACAACCCAAAAAAGGGAAATTTATTTCATTTTGTAATGTGCCAATTCTCTTATTTTGTTTATTTGTTATAATAAACAGTTTTGTTGATTAAATCTTGCAATTTATTTACACGTATTTTTACAGTACGAAACGTTTTGACATAAAGAACACAAAATATCAGATGATATGAAAATGTGTTCGGGGAAAACGTGGTAATATATGATATAACCTGCGTAATTTGTGGATATTTATTGCAGGGCTTGTTTATTCGTAGGATATTACATATATCGCTCAATTCGTTCATTAATCGAGACATTTGGAAATGAAACATATTCCTCAACGAAACTTCGTTATTTTTAATAAACAAAAAATTTAGAAAACAAAATGGCATGTAACAAATTCGCGATTACGGGAAAGGAACAATGACCGTAGAAGAGAGGATCTGTTCTGCTCCACGATTTCCGGTCACAATAGCTACTAGTAACTACGTCACCGTTTATAATTGCAGGAAGTTTGTCTCTATTGCATCTGAATTAGGAAGAGCTCAACAATTGTATAAGGTCTAGAAATTGCTTTTCGTGTTACCAGAAAGAAAAATTCTTATAGACTGAAAATTGATTATTCATAATCAGACACTTTCGAATAAATTGTTTCATAATTCAGAGGCCTGAGTGTATTAAGGACTCAGAGGCATTGAGTTGATGTAACATATTTTCGCTTTTTGCCGTAAAGAGTAAAATATTTTAACTGACTACACCACATGAGTGAAACACGTTCTTGGGTCCGGTGGTGATTAATAATTCTTAGAGCAAAGTGGTTCGAAGCCTCTTTATCTGCTGTGAGGAGCATACTTGGGCGCGGTGGCGGCGGCAGTGGTAGTCAGTGGCAGGGGGCCAAAAGTGAGGTCCAGAGGACGCTGGCCTAAGTCACCTTCGCCGACGCCTTCCGCTCCCCGTTCCTCACCGTCCTCCGTTTTTCCAGCCAGCCATGCCTCACCGCTCCGCACCGAAGTTGTCGGTTCCTCCCGCGATCTTTCGCGGACGCCTGACGTCACAGCCACGTTGCGCAAGGACCAGAGCGGCCTTTGCCATGCTGGCCAACACCTGCAAATCTCAAAGTTGCTTGATTTTTGTGCGATGCAGATAATTCAAAAGTTTTAAGATGGCATGACACATGTAAATTTTATTGTTCATGTTTCAAAATTGTGGAGATATTTTTATTGAAATATTTTTTCTTCAAAATTGGAATTGATTCACCCACAATCTCGAGCATTTTCTGCACACTTCGTAGTATGGTTCCGCATGTTGGTAGTGTCATGTGCTAGAAAGAAATACGTATCATATTTATTCTGTGACAGCGATATCGTGTATGCAAGAATGCAGGTTAATGCTTGAATTTCGAAATGAAATTTAGCATCCGAGTATGTAAAGTTCTACAACTGACGAAGTTGGTAAATTGCTAACAACGTGGACATTTCTACCCTGAACATAATAAGCATTATTTGATATCACATGAATATCCTTGATAAAAGACTTAAAATCACGATTCAACGTATTTTACATTTATGATTAAATAATACTTTTGAAAATATCATTGTCTAAAGCTAAACACACAAACACATCAAGAATGCCAAGTGACTTTTCGTTTATGTATTGTATTCATTTTCTTCATTCCGAATTGGTTTGACAAACCGAATCTAGACTAATATTTCTGAATTATTGCTCCCTTTTTCTCTTATTGCTCAAGAATCTTATGGTGAATATTTGAGTTATAAGGGAAGATGTAGTTCATTCACTCCCGTAAATGTCTTAGACTTTTCATATTATTGATAATCCTGTAAACAATCTCCGTATCCCAGTTACATACTTATTTAATGACCTGCATATATCTTCCAGTCAGGAAAAGACAATGCACATATCTAATATTACTGGTATTGCTCATGTTTCTTAAATTACCTTAAACATAGTGCCTTTATTTCTGTACTTCGAAACGTAACTTCTGTTCTTTTGTTGATTTTTTAATTAAAAAAGAGGAAACACGAAGAAAACGTAAGAAATACGTACTGTATAGTTCCTATGATTGTATTCGAATATGTTTATCATCAAAAGTAATTTCAAAATCCTGGCAGAAGGAAAATACACTTTCTGCAGAACGCTCAGTAAACAAAGCGCGTAGTTAAGACCAAACATTTCTTGTACTAATCTTCTGGATCTTAACCACTCAATATAATTGTAATAGAATCGTAAGGGCTTGATCAATAAAAACAAGTTCTTAATAACTCGCCAACGTTTCGGTTTTTATTTAAATCTTCTTCTGGGCTAATAACATAAAAAAGTGACTAATCTTGTCAGAAACAAGTGAAATTGCTTAACAGAAAATCATACATAATAATACAAACAAACAATAATACAAACAGAAAATCATGCATTATAATACAAACAAACAATAATACACATGATTTTCTGTTTATGTACTTTCACTTGTTTCTGCATTTCACAACACATGAAACCGCTGCAAAACATTTCCGCAGTCACAGCACATGAACCATGGTTGAATCTACTATGATATACGATTCACGTTCCAGTCAGATACATTCTGTTTGGATCTATTAATCTATTTTGCTCAGATATTTTTGTTTTACTCAGACACGTTCTTATCATCACCTTCCAATTGGGAGCAGATGGGTGAAGAAAAACGTGGGAAGTAGTTCATAACGCAATGTTTTTAATGTGTATTGTAAATAAAATAATTAATAAATCACTGGGTGTAATTTATTAATAAAGCTGCGGCTTAATCTGTAGGGCGAGCGGAGCTAGCAAGAATTCATCACAGTGGGAACCTCTACAGAAGCGTTAAGGAGTTGCGGGACTGTTCACTTTTCAAGGCACGCACAGGGGAACCAGCATGGAGAGATATAAAGAGACTATTAAAACCGACATGCCGCGGCCGTAACGAACACAGTTGTAAAATTCAAGGAAGAAAGCAAAAGACAGATATGGGAAGATTCTCTTTCGTTAACTGAATTATAGGTTCCTGGAATGAGTTACCTACAGTAGTTCTGGAGACTTTGCCTCCTAGTCTACGCGGTTTTAAGAATAAAGTTAGGGGAATAAATACCGGGATAAGTAATATGTCGATACCTTCCCCTTTTCTCCAGCATTCTCTTTCTTTTACCATTCTTCTAGATTCTATTCTATTGTATTTTTAAGTTGTTTATGTTTTTACTTTGGTTTGTATTGTATTTTGTTTTTGTAATCTATTTTCTATTTTAGTGTATTGCTTCATGCTATCGCGGGGATATTTTTTCTCGGAGCAGTGCAATAAATAGTATGTGTAAAAAATGTAGTAAACGATAAGGTGTATACGTTTCTGGTGTTTCTTTGCGAAGTAAAGGTATACATACAAGCGCTAAAGAGACTCATGTCTGATACTTAGTAATTATACCCCGTACTTCAGTGATAGATAACATAGATGCTAAATGAGCTAGTACACGAAAGGTCAGGGATAGCGAAATATACGACTAAAACGTCAATGCATGCTTCATAGCTTGTAAACCTCCGCCATTCACCACAATCGCATGCAACAGAGAAATAAATATTTTGCGGCAGTGAACATGGGATTTTAAAGTTGAAGGCTGCATTTACTTGTCTTTGATACAATCATAACAATGTCCCCGGTCTTGTGATCGACAACGCATTTTCTCGATCGAAGGAGTCAGTAGTACATCGAACACATCCACTCCTTTCTTTTCAGCTTCATTTGGCCTCCATTGGTTGTCGCAGCACCGTGTTCGATTCTGCTATAACAGAGCATTCGTATTCCTTCCACTACAGAAGCCTATGGAGGAGGAAATGGAGTTCGAAGCTGGGGCTCGTACACATACATACTTTCAAAATATCTTAAATTCGAATTTGAAACTGAAGACTTTTTTTTGTACCCTCATGAACGGTTAATGATAAGATTTGGTAAAAAAATAATATTTTGATAATTGATGTAATGTAACAATGATTATATTTATTAAATTATTTCTATTCAGTAGATAAAAATATTCTTTTGGTTTTCGGACGTTCTGAAACCGGAACCGGTTTCATAATTTGATTAGATTGGCGTCTTTGCAGGGAACACGCTTGTTTCCGTCACATAGAGCGATAAGTGACAAAAATATGCCGTGGAAGTACCATGGGAGGCTAAAAAAGTGTTACGAACCATCAGGTGCGCGCGAGCGTGTGAGTGCGACCGTAACCTTGCGCAAGATTGGGGAGGGAGTGCCGCGTGGCGGTGGACCAAGTGTGTTCGGACATGCGCAGGCGAGCAACAGTCGACGCAGCCGCAGGCAGCACGACGCCGACTCCGAAACTCCTTGCCAACAGGCATTGCCAACAGGGCTCGTTTTTCTTGTGCACACTTCACATTGGAATTGTTTCCCCGTTTCACACAAGCCTGCTCCTTTCTAAACGTATTGATATAGCTATTTCATATTGTGGTATCGTTTTAACAGCTATGGATTTTTACTTGCTTCTTTTTAATTTCAACTAATACATCTTTTTTCAACAACTGGAATGTTTTTTCATATAAGTACATATTGTTATTATTAACTTTATATTTATATGCTTGTTTGTATAAAAATTTAGGTTTCAGGATTCTAGTTTTTACTTTCAAAATATCTTCACTATAATGAATGGATCACAAGTTTAATTATTCCTAAATAATATTATAGAATATTGTGTGAAAATAGTTGTAGAAAGTAAAAGAGGTATTGAAACATATAGAAAGAAAAAATGATAGAGTAACAAAAATAGTGAGTTGGACCGCCTGAGTTCGATTCCATATCTCATAAACGCCTTGCCTAATTTTGTGAGAATTCATAACATTTTCATCTGAAGCGTTTTCAGTTTTTTCTAACCTTCACTAGAAAATCCGCATTTTTACCAACTCATTGTTCATTAATATCAGCTCGGTCAAAGCTAAGTTGAGATTACCGAGTCAGCCCGCGATAAAACGGCCAACCATTTGAAATCACGAAGATGACGTCCGTTGTATGTTCTCTCAGTGTATTGACAGCGGGCGTCATCTCCTTGTCTTTGACCGTAAGTGGGCTGAGTCTGTTGCCTCAATTTTGCGTTGCCTAGGATATAGTTATTTATTTGATATTTTTCTAGGAACTGTCCAACAAAAATTATTCCATTTTAAAAAGCGTACGTTTGGAATCTCGAAACAAGATCTCTTTAAGTATATGCGAAAAAAAATCTTATTTTACAACGCGCCTGAGAATGCACTTCTTACCTAAATTTGGAAAACACACTAGAACTATTTTAAGTTTTTTTTACAATACGGAACTATAGAGAATTTTCTGTCAACTTTGTATATAATACACTTCAGATTTGTCACTGTGCATACGAAAATATATTAATTAATAGTTAACCGGTTATATCGTAAAAGATTTAAAAAATGTAACTTCAAATATTGAAAATATTTTTTTTCAGTTTCATGTCATGTTTTTAAATTATTAATTTTCCTCGAAGCGTCTACCAAAGTAAAATAAATTCACCTAGAAACTTTTCTCTGAATATGCTCCTCTTTCCTTCGCATTTCACGCAATTGAAACCTCATGTTCCCTGCATTACTTTTTACGCCACGCAAACGTCTAGCGTTTATCTTTCTCACAGACATCGACTTCCTCTGTGACGATCGCAGCCAGTTCCCACTGCCGTCGCGAACACGACGTCGCATCGGAATGAGACGCACGCGCATGTTGCTGGTCCACTCCACCCGACAGACCAACAAGAGTCTTCACGTGACGTCATTGTATTCAAATTGGGAGTCCCGGCCCGAAGGGTCACACGTGCATTGGCGGTGCGGGTGAAGACATCGCGTTGCCTCGTCTTCCACGACGACGGTGTCGACGGCTTGCAGCGACACCTACGCTAGCCCACCTCCCACACTATTCTGATGACGAAGATTCGATGTGCCACCTGGCCGCTTGACGTGTTTCGTACTTTTTCTCGCGTATTCCTAAAGATATTCAAGCGTTTATCCAAAAGTTTCTTTTACACGTCCCATCAAATTATCAGTAACTATATCGACAATAAATATTATATGTATTTTTTTATTTAATATTTTATTAGAAATGTGTGAAAAATGGTATCAATTTATACAATTCAAAGAAGATTCACGCCATAAATTGGATAGAAACTTCGTCTAAATTAGATTTATTTACATTCTGAATTCAAAACTTAAACATCTTTTTCCATCCCATTTCATCATATTAGTGATGAATTATATTTTCCGGAATCCTTAACAAATTATTTCGCAGCTCGAACCTGTTTCCTTATAAGACCAATTAAGGGTTGCTATTTTGCGAAAATGAATCCAAAGTGCGGTTTAAGGTGATATGGTGTCATACTGTGAATTTGCGGGCGATGATGCAAGGAAAACAATTGGGATATATTATATGCAATTTTTTTCGTGACATTTGCTCTATGGTTCACTGAATCAGCTCGTATCACTGATTCGCCTACCATTCCGTGTTCAGCTTACGGAGTATTGTCGTGAACCAGTCCCTATATGCAGAGAGTCACCATTTCATGTCATTGGTATGCTCCACGTAACACAATGTGTATTTGTGAGTCTTCGTACAATGGGTTTTGATTACTCTATTAGTCTTTTCGCGAACAACTGACTAGCCCAAACGATACACGCGTCATAGAAGTACGTACGCTCTCACGTGAGAAGTTTCCAGAACCTGACGTCACACGCGGATGCCGATCGATGCCTTCAGGCGTCGGCTGTTTAGGGGAGTGTCTCCGATTAAAGGGCGGCGTGTAGGACGAGTTTGAAAGCACCCGGAGTGACGCATTTCGCCGGACGTGTTTGAAAGTTTGGTGCAGTCGAGTATCGGAGTTCTCAGTGTGCATTTTACGAAGTGATGAAAGCGGATGCTCCCAATATAAAATTAATTTTAAGGGGATTATAAAATGTTTCATACATACATTGATAATAAAATGTACAATTATATACATACATTTTATACTCTTAATAGAATCCATCTATAATGGGAGCACCCGCTTTTATCATTGGGTGTTGAGTTTTGCGTATTTCTCGAGATATTTGCAGTCACAATGACTAAAATGCATTATATTGTGGTTATTAATTCTTAGCTTTTATTTAAATTTTCTTTTCTTCTCTTCTCTGATTACATTAAAGTTTGTACTTGTACGATCTACTGACTCATGGTATAATATCACACGTATATGTAATCGTATATAGTATATAATTGCACGTGTCTTCCATATTCAAATACATTTCCACATATAATAAAAAAAGTGACTCGTAATAGAGATTAAAATAATGTCTATATATTGTAGCAAGAGAATAACAGGGAAGACAGGTGAGCTTCCTGCCGCACCTTTCCGAGGCGGATGATACACTAGCGATATGAATGATGATGAACGTGTGATGCCACGAAAGCCAAGGAAAACTGAACAAATCCAGCAAAATGTGCCGTAGACCTACTTTGCCCACCACGATACTGAAGTAGGGTTAGCCACGGTTTGAACCACAGTCACTAGAGGTGATAGGGAGTGCGCTAACCGCAATGTTCCAGATCTGCTAGATAGTTGATAAATTGTGTAGCGAAATGCACATTTCGTTCGTGGTCGTGTTTAAGTTTATGGTTCAGTTACATTTCTTTTCATTCGGGGTACATCCATCTGGAAGTGCGAATTTCACCTTTTAGTGATACTTTATACAGATGTTTCTCGGCGCCAGAAGTTGAACAACCTCGCGAACAGCGGGCGTTTATAGAGTTCGCGTGCGGATTCCTACCTCTTCCAACTCCGCGCTAACGAGCCGATCGCGGCAAGATGAAGTGGCCGGAAGCAGGGTTACGCCAAGAGGGGATTGGCAGGAAAACAGACGGGTTTTGCCGTCAGCGCTTGTTCCATCAGATTGGAATTTTCATGGTTAGGTTGCAGGTTTTGGATGGACTGGTAAAATATATAACATCAATTATTAATCAGGATGACTTAGTGAGCATGAATTGGAATTTCACTAAGTACAAGATTTAGTACCAACTTATGTTAATTCCGAGGAGCACTTTTTAGATTATGATCGATTCCTGCCTTGAACACAGAATTTTTGCTCAAATATGTAATTAATTTCGGTACATTACAATCTTTCTGACGGATAATTGCACAGTCAAGTCTAGATATTCTTTGTATCAGTTCATAAAAATTCGGGTTTGCAAAGTATATTGTGTCGTTGAATTCCATGCAAGATATTTGTTCGTTTAATTCTTTAAATTCTATGTTTGCTGTTGGACACAGTTCACTTTATGATGCGCTCCAGGGAACTCTATAATGTTGTGTAAAGGAGGGCCGCTTCTCCTAACAGGCTATCGACTCGTTTTACCATTTTAAGGTTCTTAGGAAATCTGATAGTTTCGTATTTCCTTTTTTTTTCTTCTTCATTCCGCGTGATCTTTCACGCTCTCTTCGTTTTTCGGGTCAAACTTACGTGAGTAGAAGTCAGATCGCTGTATAATCAAGATTTTTACTGTCGATTAGATAGAGGAAGAATCTTCCGGACCCATCAAATATTCTTGAGAAGTCTAACGGAGTGTGGTAAAAGAGCAGGTAGCTTCATCACAGGTGCAGTCTGCAGGCGATGATGGGGTGAAAGACCGCATCTCTGTCACTTGAATGGCTTTTTCTTTTTCAGGGTCGTCGCTTGAGTCCTTCAACAGATTTACCTACCATACTGGGAAACGACCTCCATTTTTTACGTGAATTTGTTCTACTTTTTAATTCTTGGTAGTCGGTTTCTTCATGGTTTCAGTCTATAAATAATTTTCGGTCAATTGCCTCGGGTCTAAAAGTGAGACTGTTCCGCCGTTTATGAATCACGTGTAATATTTTTTGATATCCTGGGTGAGCATCCTCGATATTTTCTTTGTTTTTCCTTCCATGAATCTTTATAAAGATTGCAGAGTGACAACGATACCACTCATCTGAACTCAAAATATTTTATTTGATAGTTGTCATTTTTATAGCTCATATGCTGATTCAGAAAATAAAAGTGCTATATACGCGCGAGTTATATTGTATTTTTATTTTGATACCAAAACTGGATACTTTGAAGAAACGATTTGGGGAATTTTAGAGATCAAGGTTTAACAATTTCTCGTTTACATAAAGTACTATGTAGGTTTTCCAGAATGTCCAACGTTATTTTCCGAGAGTTGATTTCTAACAACGTGCGTGAGGTTTATCGAAAAGAAGCGCGTTTTACGTAATTTGTGTGAAAATTATTTTGAAACCAATAAAATCTGATCCTCAAATCTGGTAATCGACACTTTTGTTTTATAAAATTTTATTATAATGTTTTATAAACAAAATATTCAGATTAGTTTGGTACTATTATTTTCAAGCTCATATAAATGAGAAAGTAAGAATACAAGTCAAGTTCTTCTATTCACCATTTACGTACAATATACAACCGCCCCCAAACCTTTATAGATGTATAGAATATCGTCGTTCCGAGGTATCTCCCCTGTGGCATTCCGAGAGGTCGGTCCCCTTTATAGTTCGTCGCTCGACCCTAGTCAGAAGCCTCTCGCCGCCTCAACAAATCGGGACACTTGTGTGGCTTCATTAGGAGACCACCGTAGCCGGACAACCACCCACAATCATTCTAGCGTGAGACCCAACCATCTACTTGTGTCCAGGGATTTCGTTTCCCCCTTCATTTGTGCTTTTATTCCACTTTCTTCATTTTGAACGGGTACGTCACTGCGTCTGCTTCAATCCTTTTCACACATTCTATACATTGGGCGCTCACATGTAGCGTTGAAAAATGATCCGATACCCCGTCCTCTCCCATTCGTTTTACTGAGAAACCTTGGAGTTGGATTAAGGGAACCCTTGATTTGTTATCGCGTCGTCACAAGAATCTCATTAATCATGCTTGCCCTAGTGGAAACCGGCTGCCCGGGATAATTCCGAGGTTTCCCGGCGCGCGCTGCGTGATATTCAGGAGCGTAATTTATTCGTGTTTGTTTTGCTTGGTACGTTCGGTACGCGGCTTCGACAGTAGGAAATGTCGTTAGGATTGTAGGAGTGCACCCAGTGAAGTGGTATCCTACTTCACATTCTTGTATTTTTTAAAGGGATGATTCCGATCACATTGCGGGGCTGTGGCGTGTTTTCAAAAGAGGGACCGGGAATATTCTTAAGACCGTGACCTCATTTTAGTGAAAGAAATTGTCATGTGGCATCAATCATATAAAAAGAATATCTGTCGTCATGACACTCAGATGCGTAGAAGTAAATAACGATCTATCATTCCTGAGGTGACTGCTCTGACATGTAAGGATCAAGTGAAAACGTTTTAGTGACCATATCTTCACCTATATGTTTTAGTCCAATTTATTAGTTGTTCAATAGTTTTTACGAATATGTTCGTTGTTATTTGCAAAAATCTGTAAAACTATCCACTTTTGTATCCTCAGTAAAATTATCGCGATGTTAAACAGTAGTCTTGATGTATCGTTTCTGTTTTGTTTTTTTTCTGTGATGTATAATAATTCTTCTGAGACATACAATGAAGTATGACATTATTGAAATTATCTTCCCAGTAGTACTTTCTAATGTATCGGAATTCCTTGTTATGATGGAGTAAATATTAGTAAGTATAGAGGAACATAGCCTTGATGTAACATATTCTTTATTATTTCGTCGTATAGGTAACAGGTAAAGCCCTTTGGTTTTCAGTTGTTTTTGTTTCTTCACTTCTGATTTTCGACCTAAATTTATCACGTACTTATAACAATTTTCTGGCCCAAAACCTCACAAATATGGGTGATTTTCTGAAGAGGGGGCGACTGTGTTTATTTTTCTGAGCGATATGTAAGTAAATAACGGGTTGTGGTGTGGTCCCCCAACGACCTTGGTTCGTGCAGTCACAAAGAAAGGTGTCGGTTGCTTTTCCCTCTCCTGATGGAGCCACTTGGGAGCTACCTGTGGCATCTCGCACGTCTGCCTCGTTCGTCGCCGCCTCCGCCAACGCCGCCGTTGCGTTGGGAGCGGCCTTCTCCGTCAATGGCGGCAAGGTCATTTACTGGTGGTGTGTTGATAGCTCAAAAGAAGTACTGAAGGACTGATGTTTTGGATTGGATCTATTGGGAAGATTATTGGGCCAAAGAAGGAAGAACCCAAATGCCAGATTTTCTGATTTCTTTTCCTCCATTTTTATAACTCTTGTGGTGGAGGGGGATAAAAGTCAGGTATTGTGAAATTTATCCAACATAAATATTTGTTTGGTTAGAAGTTTGAAAAGTAATTAACTTCAACCTTCTAAGGTATTATATGCATCAGAGCGACTAGGCTTAAGTACCCCCCCCCCTCAAAAAAAATTGTTTCAAATGATAATTTGCACCATTCTATATCCAGAGGGGATGATATTTCTTATCCTTACAGCGCAAAATTTTGAATTATTTGACTTTAAATTACAATGGCTAAAAAATCGCAAATGGAAACAGGAACGCAATGTCCTTAAAATGTTCATACCTTACGCGACATTGACAAGAATAATTCACCAATAACTGAAAAACACTGTTCTAACGGAAATGGTTGCCGCATCACGTGACTGAAGACTGTGACGTCGACGCCGATGGGTGAGTGGTTACCGTAGTGGCCTCTCACACCCGAGTGCGCGTGTTCAAACCCGATCGAGGTCGACGAGGATGCGAAAATTCACACACGGCATGTAGTATGATTATCCTACACGTACAAGATCCCTTGAGCATCCAAGGATGCTCTCGGTAAAAATTAATTCTCGGCGAAAAATGACCCCACGCAGAGTTCCAGCTTTCACTACCAGATGGCAGCGAAACCGTCTAAATTGCGAATGTGGCTCAGCAAAGAAAAAGTAAGGGGAGCTGAAATTATACGCTTATTATTATAAGACAATGTAACCCAACAGTCTAAATTTATTGTCAAGTTTTAAAATTACAAAATAATGGTCCTCATCCAACAGCAAAAATCAGTAGAATTAATTATTAATTAACAAGAACTACTTTGGCGAATATTTCCAAGTCTCGTCAGTAGTTGGTATCTTGACTTGAATCAACGCGAACATAATACCTTAGGTATAAACGTAGTTATTATAATTAATTCTTACTACCGTGACTGATTTTACCATGAAAGAAGCATATCCTAACGAGATTAAACTGGAGCTACTCAAGTGGGTTTCCTTATTTACAATTCCATCCGCCAATACATATTTGAATGAAGGATAATTTTTGCTCTCTTTTCGAGACTTTTTACTTTCCAATTACACAGTGCGTAAAGAATATATTGTAATCGGTTGAAAAAATAATTTTGAGATCTCTTTGGATCTTTGCGAATTGGCTCTAAGAGAGTCTATTTTCAAATTTTGGCGATAATGTCCAATATATGCGTTTATGTGTGTGCATGTTAAGAATTTTATTCCCCCGATAACTCACGAACAAATTGCTAAATCGAAACCAAACTGGAGATTTGACTTTGAATGCGTTGGGAATAGAAGCCTATTTCTAGAGAGCTCATACCGACTTTATTTACACATTTACGTCTCACCGTTTTCGAGATTCAGCGAAAATTTATTAAGCAAAAAAGGAGGACCTTCTTGGAGGAGTTCTTTTTGAATCTTCCAATAAGGCTATTTCAAAGAGTTCGATGTGGAAGATAGTTCATGCAATCTGTTCTTGATTACGTTATTATGATTTTTAGGAGTTTACCATGTACTGTATTGATAAATATTTAGCAACCGATTGATCTTAGAAATATGTCATCTTATTTAATAATTACAATATATAATTATTTGTTTATTGAAGTGTTTTTTCCTGTTAATTTTTTAGTGTTATGTTGGGTGTTTAGTGCCATGAGTTTTTGTTATGTATTGTAGCTGGAAAGTTGAGTGGGGCACACTCCAAAATTTTTAAATTAATTAAGTCAAGTTCATGAAAATTTTGGGTTCCGTGTAAACAAAGAAATACGACATAAGTGCGGGTAAATCAGAAATCTACGAGGGTAATGACCTCGACTGACTATTGAACGTGAGGAACTGACGTTTGGTGCGAGTCTTTGGTCACGCGTCCCTCCTAAAATGCATGTGGTCGGACCCTTGTCCTTTCTGGTTCAAGAAACCTTTGAAGCACTTCCGGTTCCTGTTCACAAGGAGTGGTAAGGTTAAAAAAAGGCTTGCGTTCTATACAAGTGATTGGTCGTGATGAACCACCCCCTACTCATTGCTATATTTAAGTAATAAATATATTTTAATGAATACTATCTCAAGTTAGGCGAAAACATTTGAGCAAAAGAGAACATTTTAGACATTCATGTTTTAAGAGATAAATATGATTTCATAAAAAAGACGATGTTCTTTTATTTATTTGAATGTTTTATATGTTAACAATTAGCTATTAGGCTGATTGTAAGAGAATCATTTCTTAACTAGAGATAATTTTGTTTGTCTCCTGTTTGCTAAAACGAGACAAGTTGAATATTACATTTTCTTTAACATTGTGCAGGAATAAATATTATTATACTCCCTTCTCAGTATTCTAATATATCCAGTCTTAAAAGAAGTTTTGTGTCAAAAGCAGTGGTTAGACAGTTGTTGCCTTGATAACGCCTTCTTGCAATTGTGTAAGAGGCGGCGCCAAAAATGTTCTTTTATAATTTAAGAAAGAGATACAGTTGGGTAAGAATCCGCCTAGAACTTGAAATATCCAGAGTTCAAGGTCAAGAATTTTCTGCATTTCATTGCGGACAATTTCACAATGAAGCAATTCTAATTTATCTCACTATTGGACTCTCCAAGTTGTCGTTCCTGGGTACGAGTTTCGCATTTTATCTATACCGAGCAGCGCAAGCACTTGAATGAATCATCTTCTTTGACCTCATTTGGTACAAGACAAAGGCAAAATATTAACGAGAGATTTTTTTCTTATTTAAAGAAATACTTTATTTCAGAACATCCTAAGTATAAATAAGACTTGAGGACAGCAGGACTTCCTACGGTGTAAGACCACAGTGCTCTCCTATTATCTCGTGGTATTGTATTTCAATATTAGAAGTGCGATACAACTGAACGTGGCCACCAAGGAGAAGTCGGGTTAACCTCGGCGCGTGTTGCTCGTCAGATGGAATATCCATGTTCCAGCACATGTGCTACAACTCTCACTCACATATATGTCATATATGCATTAGGCACGGTATGAAAAAACCCTGATATCGTTAATTGTGAATCATGATTGAATACATGGCTCATTCAGTGAGGGACATAATTTCACTCGAATATGTTTCACAAGATACAGACTAAATCAGTTATACTCAATGCATTTAGTTATCACAAAAGGAAATGATTCTGGATTTATTTAAATATTATTTTTCAATTGAGTTAGTGAATGCAGAGACCCAGAAAGTATTTTTATTATGACAGTGAGACTCGTTGCAAAGCAATACAGAAAGCTGTAGCAACATCCCCGTGGGTGCAGGAGTTTGAAAAGGGTTTGGGTCACTTCTATGAATTGTTGTGTGTGATTGGCATAGATTATGGTTTTTGAAATTTATCTTCTATTAACTGTACTCATGGGAATAATTCGTTTGCAAAATTACAAAATTAAACACCTTTAAAATTTTTAAATATGGTAAAAGTTTGGTGACTTATGTTCAGATATCCTGTAAAGTGCTGAACAGAAATTCCAGACCTCGTATACCTGTCACAGTGTTCTTGTACTGACGTGTGCTGCATTTCAGAAACAAAACTTATTCTCGGCGTCTTTGGTCAAGCTTCATTTCACAGTACGCTTAAACTTTTCCGTAAACTCGTGTCCTCCAGATTCTTTTTTTTTCTTTGGAATGTTTTGGCGTTTTATTTGCACGAAGCGCTCTTTTTCGATATTTTTTCCAAGTTATTTAATTAATACTTATATTAATTATAATACCCACTCACATACCGCAACTACGATATACTATTAAAAATATGGTTAATGCGTTCGCAAAATCTTGAGTGTTGTTTACAGACTTCTTTGTAAAGATTGTCCCTTTTGCTATATTGGATAGACTAAACGTAAATTTCAGAGGCGAATCAAGGGACATCAACGTAACATAAACCCACCACAACATTACGTTATTTCATATCACCGTATAATTTAGATCATTCAATAGATTGGGATATTGTAATATTAGATCGCGAACCAAATGACTTCAAACGTATAATTTCAGAAATGCTGCCCATCAAAGTTACGAAATACACATTGAATACAATTTGACACTGAAAACTTATCAAAAATTTATGGTTGTTTATTTCAATTTTCTGCTTTAATGCTTTGCTTTTCATATTTATTTTTCTGTGGAAATGTTTTATTTGTATATGTAGTTAATTTGTTTTTCTTTTTGTTGTTAGGATAAAATAGAGACATTTGTTTAAACACTACATTCACGTGACGATGGCAGTAATCAACTGCTGAAACGACGTGATATTTAATACAAATTTGTCTACGTGAATGGTCAAAATAAATAATGCAATTAATTATGATTATAGACGTAAATAATATCAATTTAAATCGCGAAGATTATAGATACAAAATACCTTATATAAGAGTTTTCTCTTGTTATAGATAGAAAATATAAAAATTTTAAAAGAAGTTAGTATCGTTAATTCATTGAAAGGACAAAAACGTGCCATTTGGCAATGAAGTTGAGTTATCTGAACACATACGTTTTTTATGAGAATACGTTAAACAGAGCTACTTAATGGTTGTTTTAAAGTTTGTTGATGCATCTTGAATGTTGACATTTGTGTTGATACGCGTTGAAGGTCAGGGACTACTTAAAATGTATTCTCCAAAATGTGTGGTCCATCGCTGTTGACCAGGCAGCAGATAGCGTCTGTAAAGCTTGCTACAAGAGATCTGCTACTGAAGTGAGAGCTCTTGGTGAGTCCCCTCTTTTATAATGTTCACATGCAAAAGTTCAGTTCATTGATGATGATGATGATGATGATGATGATGAAGCATAACATATCTTTTCCTTGCCCCAGAGTCTAAAATAGTAGTAGTTCGCTTCGAAAGATTCTTTGAACCTTTACATAGATCCTCCTTTCTTTTGTTCACTTAATAACTGATAGATAGCACTGGTTTCATAAGCTCTTTACAGAAATGGTCTGTGACACAATCTGGAGTATTTAGGCCAATCAATACTGGACCACCTACCATTGCGTTTCACTCACGGTTTCTTCTTCATCCAAAGTGCGGAGTTGAGGCGTGTCGAAACGAATGTTGCGTGGCTGCATACGCGTCGCTAGCTTCAAGATTTCGTTGGAGGTGGGTTTCGCATCGCGGTCCGTTCCTCAGCGTCTCGCCGGCTGCGGACGTGAAGGTCGGTTGCGGAGCGGACGATTCGCCTCGAGGATCAATCAGACGGAAGAGGGCGACTGGGCTGGATGCAGCCGCACAGAATGGTAGCAAAGTGTGGGGAATTTTCATGATGGAGAGAATTTACTGAGGGGACTCAGAAGTACTGTATGCTGCGCAGAGTTAATGTTGAAGAGGTTACTGAGACACTTGGAATGGGTGTATATGGAAAGAATGGTACAAGTAGAAGAAACTTGAAAGGTACTGATTTTTATTGAACTGAAAGAGAGAAAAAAATGCGTAATCATCATTCAAAATCTCTTTTGGTAAAAAAAGACGCAAGTGAAATGACATAAACCAAGACGTTAAAGAGAGGTTTTAATGTTTGTCAGTAATGTAAAAATGGGAAAATATAGAAATGTATTGGGATTGACAAAAATGGAGTTAATTATGAATAAAGATCCGCTTCGGGATAATAAAAACTAGGAAGAATAATGAGATTTCAGAATGATCGAGAATGGTTTATGAATGGACGTTCTCGATTTGTGACGACTCATGGACGAAAGAGGTAACGGAAATAGTAAAGAAATATTTCTTCACAATATATTCAGCTACTTGTCTATTCTTGGGCATATTTGAGTCGTGGAAATAATGTCAGAGAAATACGCAAGATGGCAAAATAATGTAAAAATATATCTACAATTATTGAACTCGATAAGACTAAGAAATTGGGTTATTTTCGTTTATTTCAAAATCAAATGTCATTCTTTGCAATGCATTGTTCTTCATTCCCCTTGGAACACTCGTATTATCTGGAAGACAGAGACCACAGTGCCAGGGAGTTGGCAAATCATTTGACGATGAGGGCGAGACGAAGATAGTGGTTAGGAGACATGAGGGGGAGGGGGAGCTGTATCTTCGTGGGCGGAGGGCGGACGTGTATCGAGGATCAGGGTCCATGGGGGCGGGGCTACACTTTCTCGCAAGCGCCGTCCGTAAGCTTTGCGGACGTGCCACGACGCGGGGTCGTGTTGCGTTGTTGCGTGGTTGCTGCTGCTGACCGAGATATTCCCTCGAGTAGTAGTTTGTGGAATCGCTTGGGTATTTTTGGAAGCAAATGTCTGGAAATATTTCGTGTCACTGTGTCCAACGTGTCATTTGCTCAGAAATCGAGGCATGATTAAAATGCACAATGAGTGTGTAAGGCGTGGTTAATGAAATGTCCGAGTTCTTTGTTTCTTCTTCGGTGTGTTTTCCCGTTCGGTACTTCTTTAAACCGGCAAGTATAAATTCATCTTCAAAGATATGTCATTGCTGAAAGTTGTATTATGTCCAACTTCGTGTTACAACATGCCATTCTATCCTTCTTTCTTGCTTGGTAGAGATCACTATGCAGTCCAGCGAAACTGTTCAAGGGTCTCTAAACTTTTTAACTTGAGGACCGAAATAAAGAATATTTGACGACTGGCCCCGGGACAATTACATTTATTGGCTTTGTACTTTTACTAGATTAATATATATTCTTTTATAAGTATTCTGATGTAGACATAATTGACGGCAACAATTTTGAAGTGTAGTAAAAATATTAACTAACAATTATTATTATTATTACTACCATGTCATATATATATATATATATATATATATATATATATATATATANCCCATTTGAAAAGAAAAGAAATATATTTATTGAAAAAACTCTATAGTTAATTCAGGATTTGCACCGCGTCATTCTTTTATGTGCTCTTAACTGTCAACGCATTCTCGGAAACATCTTGTTTTACATTTCGATGAGAACCTTTTGAGTATTTACTAAATTTCCTCTTTAGTATTACTGAACATGTTGCATGGTACCGATGTGTCTCTGACGCGTACAGAATGCTAATGCAATAAAAAAAGACGACGGAAGCAAGAAACGATTTCATTGATTTCTTATTTTCTGCTGCTATTTTTGAGAACCGTCGGCGCATAAATAAGAAGAGCACTCATGTTCCATCGTGTAATTTTGTTTCAGGTAATACCAAACGACTGAAATAATACTCGTTGTGAATGGATTGTCCTAAAATTCCTACATGTAACTTCTAAATGCATCAGAGTAAGCGGGCAAGATATTTCGTTTTGGTTTCACACGATGGGTAACAAAGCAAGTTATTAGGTGTTAAAGAGTATTTATTGCGCCTAATTCTTTTTAGTGCGGGTATTAACCCTATAAAGAAACCTTGATCATTCGGCTTTTCAGTTTTGTAAGCTGACATTCCGAGCAATGGCTATAAATAATTTCGTTTAAAGAATCTAGTCCGTGAACTGTCATAAATATATTAGTGCCCCGACGTTTTCGACACTGAAATGTTCAATGAGAGAAAAAGGAAATTTACAAACCGTTAGGCCATAACAGTAATTTCTCTGTTGTCATCGTTTGAGGTAGGAATTTCTGGATAGTCCGTAGGGCAAAAGGGACACCAGAGGGTTGACACTCTTGTTTCTTAAAACGTCACCCTCTTGTTGAAAAGCGTGAGGTCGAAGACCTGTCAACTCATCTCACTGCTATGTTGCATTAGTTTTCCAGCGACACACCTTGAACCATCTCGAATTGACAACTGTCTCATTGTTGACTCTTTTAAGATTCATATAAATGATATCGAGAAAAAATGAGAATATACATGTATCTGACTGATGTAATTTGCCAAAGTAGTTATTTATTTCGTTCATATTCCATATTCAAGAGTCTGACCCTCTTTTTCTATTTATTACTTAAAATTGCAAACTTCACTTTTTTACAGTATCTTGAATATTTTGCTTTAATAATGTTTATATCCGACATACAGGAATGTACGACTAGATTTAAATATATTTGTATATTTACCAACAAAACATCAGGAATAAAAAGTTTAAAAATATTTTTGAGTTAATCCTATCGCTTCAGAAACTTCGTTAATCTCATTGGTAATATATACAAGTGGCATGTATAGTTTTTTCCTCACATCACTACTTGAGTTCTCACGAGGAACATATTTTTGTTGAAGAAGCTGTTCCCCTCCATGGTAGTTCCCCTTTCTTCTCGAGAGGAGGGGCAGAGCAAGGACGCTGGAGGTTGGAGTTTTACAGCTCTTCTTGTTGCCCGATGCATGGTCCTCCCAGACACGATAATTCATCCGAGCTTCGCAACGCTACCACTTTTACGCACGATGGACTCCTGCACAGTTTATTCATACTTCATGAGAACACTTCATGGAGATTTTATATCATATTTTTCTAGCTAAGCCACGATGAGCTCCCTTTTAAAATTTTGTTTGGGGATATATTAGAAAATCTTGCAAAGCGGATAAGACTACCGTTTCTCTCCTTCAAGTATACAATGTAAATAGTCAGTTTTTTCATCCTCTAATAAATTTTGTTATATTATGATGTTGCCTTTTTCAGCTCAACCGCACTTGAACTGATTGACCTACTTATTAGTTTCTAAGCTAAGTTTGAGTTTGGTTAATTAATTTGGTTACAATATTAATTAGTAAATTGCTACTATGATAAAATACATCGTTATCTGTTGCTAAACTTCTTCGAATTTCTAAGTGCTTAATTTGGTGTATAACATTTAAAACCTCTCATTCAGTGATATGAGATGAGATTTCCACCGTGGAATACATCAATACAGCACCTGGAGGATGCGTACATGTCAAATTGTGTGGTTGGTTTGCCGAGGATTCCGTTGCGTTTGGCACAGGGCGTCAACTCCGTCGATCGTAAAGATCTCTCTTCGGAAGGTTGCATGGAAAATCGGCGGAAGGGAAAACGCCCTTCAGCCGAACAATGTTGCACAAGCCAACAGGCAATTGAACAAAACACACAGTAGCGCAGAAAGTAGGTCGTTGCGGACCACCTCGCTGTGTTCCCACTTCACGGTTTCTCCGAAACTTCTCTGAGGACGTCTTCTGACTGGAGTCTAACCTGGGTGGTAGAGCGACAAGATATCCCATCGAGGGACGTGTAACGGTCTATACCGAAAATATATGGTTCAAGTATGAATTGATTTAAATTAAACTTTGACATCAAAGAGTTCATAAGTCTTCGGAAATATTCCATTCCATTTTGCAAGATTACAAATAGAGTAGCACCCTTATAATGTACAAGATTTAAACTACAAATGAATCGAACGTTCATTACAATTTTTTTTCGGGGGAGGGGATGTCTATGATGAATTTTTTTCTGCGCTATAATTACAATTAATCATAAATATCTCTCCTTAAAATAATACTTGAATTAAGTATTATACTGTAAAGATATTTTGTATAGTTTTTACATGCGGAAAGTGAAGACGCTTTCTTGTCCAATAAATAGTCGTGGAGGAACTCCATTACACTTTATTTGATGAAAATATGTTGTAGTGGTGACGTGTCATATTGTGGCTCTTCCTAGCCCTTGAACCTCCCTCCTTTCGACGTGCAGCTTCTGTTATCTCGCGGGAGGCGTTCCGTTTTTATGACACACTTCCTTCCTGAGCGCGAGTCCTGTAGTGACGGTCGCTTCCTCCAGAAACGGCTGGAAGAGCTTCCCCCCTGGGTACGTGACAGGCAACACCGCCACTCGACTCATTGGAGTGCAACTTCTCCTCGCTATCGATGCTCTTGAACTAGAGTCCTTAATCAAGAGAGAACCATCTGAAGGGGAACTATAATACGAAATTATTCGTATATCCAGAAAATACTATGCTCAGTTTCTCATAGTCGTTTCAATCAGCTATAGTTGGTCACTCGATTGTGTCGTGTCTCCCTCTCTTTCTTCCAACTTCAGCAATAGAAGGCGAGGACGTAGAGACAGCAGGGGCCAAAAGGGTTATGAGAATTTGTGCATAGTAAATATTGCTGTTATGAGAAATTACATGCTGAAAAGTTGTGGACGTGGCTGACGTTTCTCTCTTGATAAGGACTCTTGTACCATTGTGAAGCACTCGCTTTTGACGCACATTGACAGTGGCGTTGTCGAAGTTGTAAATGTCGCCACGGAATTGAAATTTTCGGTAATGAAGAAAGAAATTTCTGGGACATTTGCGTATTAATGTATATGATATACATGCACACACGCTCGTTACGATGATGGAAACTAAATATTTTTGCGTGTTTTCATCGTGAATTGTTTTTAATATTTTAATGTAACGAACTGCAGAAATAATCAAAAGTGTTTCTTAGAGTTGGAGTACCCTGGGATACATATTTACGACGATCAAACTCTTCTGCCTTTCCAATGACAACAGATCATTTTCTCAGCGTTCAAAATAATTGGGGGAATTTTTGAAAAGTATCTGGATAGACTGAGGATCGAAAGTAATATTTTTTCTAAGTGGTTTTGGAAAGTCCTTTGAAATTTAGAGTACCATTCACCGTTTTATAAGCTGTTTAAATGATGTTATAGTGAGATGACGGAAGCTCTGGGTAAATGCTAATTCTAGGCTGAACAAATGAGTTAAGTTTATATATGAATCTATGAATTTACGAGTTGCATACTAATTTGCTTTAACCCGAGTAAAAATGCATGAAAATCATATTTCTTAGTCAGTTATGCATTTTATTGCAAAAACATATTAAAATATTTTCCAAAAAGGAACTCTTCTTTTTTTCTTGAAAATAGTAATTACCATTACTCATACCCATTTAACCTACATATGAAAGGGAATGACTACGATCTATCTCATTATTTTGTTAAAATTCTTTCGATTACTTCAGTAGTGTATGTTGCGAAATAATGTAGCGTTATATAAAAATATGTGGAAATATCTTCTTTTAATATTTCTCTCTGTCGAAACATGAGACTTCTTTACCAATGAAAAGTTCTATTCAGCATCCAGTTACAAATTGAAGCGAACAGAGATTGTTCAGGACAGTGAGTTGCTCATCCTTTCTTAACTAAAATGTTTTGTGGATGACCTTCATCATACGAATAACACCCTCAACCCTTACGATTCCATCGCTTCAGGAATACAAAGAGCATGGTATTCCTCAGTTAAACCTCGTCTCCCTTCCTCATTGCATAGCATACTTCATGTTTTATTCATGCTCGTCCTCATCCTCTTTCTCTTCTTGTCTGAACATAGCAATATTGAAGTGAGCTACGGGTATCCTTTTTCCATTGAATGGCGTTATTGTCATTAGGTATTAAAGAAATCTGTTTGCTGTGTCATAAAGACTTAGGAATGAGACCTAGCATACGCTGTAAAATTTTCAGTCGGGAATAATTTTAGTGTTCCTTTTTCCTTAGATGTCAAAATCTCTACTTTGTTTACAACTTTCTTCCTATTTTTACGGTACCTTTATGTTCAATGTTGTTACGTGTTCTTGTATTTTTTACGTGGCTTGTCAATGAGGTTGTGTAGGATGTTTCCATTTCTTCTTCTTCTTTGTTTTCTTCTTCGATTTTACTGTTTGGTCACGAATTAAAAAAATATGGTTTGTAATGTACATATACAATCTTATGTATATTACACTCATTGTTAAATATTACTTTAATTATTGCCATTATTGAAAATTGTATATCAATGTTATCCATAATAGACAAATCTTTCTCTAAGTTTGAGTTTTTTTTATGCCATCCATTCGAAACTGATCATTAAGAAATTAATTTCTTATGAAACGAACGTTTCTTCAATGAGATAATAGGAAGTTGGAAGTCAATTAGTGTTTTCTTATTTCACAATAACTTGATTCATTCTCATGGTAAGATGTTATTCTCTTTGCAAAGTTGTATCGTTCAGTTATCGATTAATAACTAAGTCTTTTTAGCTTAAAAGAAATAGTGAAAATATATTTTGTAACTTACCACAGAAACTGATCAACTTACCCGTTTCATGTTATTGAGTTTTCAAAAACACGGGTATGTTAATGTTCAGGATTATTTAATGTATGTTAAATTATTTTTATGATTTAAATAGAAGTCTCTTCGGGTAAATTCTTACAAGGGTTGAGCTTCTATTATCAAACTATTTTTCTGTTTTGAATTCAGAGAATCGTTGAATCAATTCGATTTTTATTCTGTAAAAATTGATCTCGAAACCACAAAAATGTATTTTTGTTGAAAACTGGATGAGCGTTACAGTATCTATGAGGATAGATAAGTATATCCGTGGATGAGACTTGTGGATTCACAGTGTCTTCGAAAGCGAACTCTAAAATGTCGTGAGAGTGGAAAGGATGGCGCCCTTGTGGCTCGTCGGTGGCGACGCGATTAGGGAAAACAACGTTTCGCCATCGGAGGACGTCTTCGCAGCACCAACGACGCCGAAAAGCTCTCGGCTGTTCGACGGCGCGGATAAGGAGATGGGTAGCGGTACGGGATAAGAAGGCGAAGAGGTGCAAGGGAACGAGTAAACGATGGAAACTCACGGGAAACGGATAAGACCAAGGAGCTCGCAACGGCGAAGATGCTGCAAGGAGAGAGTATGGAAATGAAAAGCTTATGAGACGCTTTGCGGTACGATCTTAACATTCGGCGTACGACGCTGATCTTAAAACTGCTCTGGAGTTTTAATGTTCGGTGCTGTGGCAGCCAATATCTGGATGGAAGATCTTATTTAAACAAAAACATCTCTAGAAGTGATGAAAGATAAAGTGTTATATTCGTGAACATTTGTGGTGCATCTCAGGACTGTACTGTGTTGGAATAGTTTTATAAGGAAAAACTGTAAGGTCGCAATTTTAGTACGTTTGCCGTTCTTACACATGTAAATGATTCTAAAGTAAGTTAAACATGTTTCTCTTTTTTCTTTTACAGTTTACTTTATGATATCAAACTGAAAATCTGATTTCAACCCACCTGAACATAATAGTGTATGTAAGAGAATTGTCTTATTGCAACAAAAAGTAATGACGCAGTAACTTGAATTTACTTGACAGTAAAATGTAAGTGAAAATTAACATACCGAGTGACCTTATCTAACATCCCGTAATATTGTTTATCCTCCAGACAATGAAGTCTTCTAATTAGTTTATTGTCCTCCATGGAGTCATATGCAGTTTGTAACTGCTTTTTGACAATAAATTTATTTATTTATTGTTACTTTTTATATACCCAGTGAACTTATAGAGGTGAGTATTTTCCACCAATTAATGAAAAAGAAATTACTAAAAATTACTTTTTATTATTATTCCGAAAGCTTTATCTGAAATGTTTATGATTCTCTTGTTCAATTTCTCACTATTTCCATAGAAGTACGTAATAATAGCCTGGATTAAAAATTCCGTTATGAAACTGTTGTAACTTGAGAATCTTGTTGCCATAAGTACATTTGTAAATTGTTCTATGTTTGGGCTAGTGACGTGTTTTGTACTTACACTTTATTGATTTAGTTCCGTCGAAGTAAGTTATATCTTGAAACCATATCCTTTATGCTTCCTGATAGCTTATTTCCGTCTGATTTACGATCGTCTGACTCGTGGAGATCTGTTGCTGAAAACATTGGCTACAGGAACGTGAAAACGGATTTCGAATGTGCATTGACAGATAGGATTAGCGGTGCCTGAGGAGAGAAGTGTGCGTGCCTCGTCTGGCGTGGCTCGCAGTGCGTAGCTACCGCCGGCAGCTGCTGAGCGCAGCGGGTCGCATGACCTGAGGCGTGTGTTCAACTCGTGCACCGCGTCTCCAGACCGGTCGCTTGCTCCGCGGCAAGGGCACCCGCTCGTCGGCGCGGCGGCGGCGGCGGCGGCGGCGGTAGCAGCGGAAATGGCGATGTTGACGATGATGAGGAAAAGATGGAAATTCCAAAACGACTGAACAATGCGATGGTAAAACATCAGCATGCAACTGGTAACTCAGCATCTGCGAATATTATGATTTGCTTCTTTCTGGATACAAAAAGGTGTTTCAGTTTTACTACTCTATTTGAATGCGTGACAATACCGAACTGTGACATCTCCGCACCAACAAAATTTTGTGATAATACCTCACAATTGTTTTACCTGGTGCGTCTGACTCCCTACCGCGGGAATCGTGTTGAAAATTTCGAATTTTACACGTTACTTCGCCCGCTACACTACTAGCGAGATATTACATTTACTGCTATAGTTCTTGAATATGTAATCATATTTTAATTGTAATCCGTCACCTGAAGTCGGACTTCTAATTATTTGGTTCATTGCGATCTTTATGTTATGTTGGATTAGTACGAATTCATCGTCATTGATGAGAATTTTTTTATTGACTCTAATTTTTTTTTTTTTTTTTGTATGAGATCGGGGTAATTGATTTCGTGTTTCTGATGTCGGATAGTGTATCACCATTGTAACTACTGGGTATAGAACAACCACACTTCATATTCCACAGGATAGGTTGAAATATGGAGGAAAATAGTAAGGGATTAGTCCAGGAAAAATATACGGAAAAAAGACAAAGTTCAACAAAAATTCGCATAGAGATTAAATGTGGTATACACCCTAAGGACATCATTTTTAATGAAATGTCAAAAATCCTCATCGATCCGACTTGTGCGAAAAAATTTTATTCAGGGTCAAAGGTCCCGAAAAATGGTTTATCGAAAATATCTGTTCAGAGATATGTTTTATCATAAAAATAGTTATTATAAAATTTAAAGATCACCAAATTGCCTATGAGAAAGATCCTTGTGTGTGTGTTTTTCCCTCAGAAGCATAATTTGCGGGCTAGTGCAGTTTAAGTAACTATTAAATCTGCGATGCGCCCATAAGGCGCACAAGTGCGGGAACTACATATCCTAAACCGTTCTAATTTAATTGTTTATCTTCTTTCGCCATTTAATGGATTTGAAATCTATTATTATCGCAAGACAAAGAGGAAAAAGGAATTGATGAGAATATGATTTTTTTCCATGTAATTTGGAAATTATTAACCTTGAAGTATTTTATTGTAAATATTAAAAATGAATTTTTCTTAGATCAGAACAGATCGTATATTGTGCCTTCATAGATTGTGCCACGTAAAAATAATGCGCCGAGTTTTCTACCTCGTAGGTGGTGTTGATAGGAGTACGATTGAATTACTTTAATGTAAATTGCACACCAGAACCAACCTTTCCGAGACTCACGGGATGTAAATTAAGTGATAGAACGAAAAATTAGCATATAACGTTTCATTGTAATGTAACGGGCTATTTGCGTTAATTAAACAGTTCTGATTTGCGGATATTTTATAAAAATATCTTTATTATTCTTTATACTATGTTGTTCTTATCAGTTTATTTCTTTTGAAATTGTTTGCTTGGGAATGTATTATAATCACAATCATCCACTATATTCCTTTTTTTATTACAAGATATTTATCTTTTATAAACATAAACATGCAAATTCTAAAAATTAATATTTAATAGCAAAACTAAATCTTCTTGATATTTACAATACACGTGCTATTAGTACCTAAATTAGAGAAAAAGAACGTATTAAGTTTGTCGCGTGTTCTCGCACTTGTGCGCCTTATGGACGCATCGCAGATTTAATAGTTTTTTAAACCGCACTAACTGGCAAATGATGTTTCGAAGGAGGAAAAATAAGGACCTTTTTTGTAGGCAATTTTATGATCTATAAATTTTATAACAACTATTTTTACGATAAAACGTATCGCTGAAGAGATATTTTTGATAAACCATTTTTTTCGGAATCTTTGACCCTGAATAATTTTTTTAGCACAAGTCGGATCGATGAGGACTTTTGACATTTCATTAGAAATGATGTCCTCAAGGTGTATTCCAAATTTCATCTCTATGCGAATGTCTATTTTTCCTGGACTAGATTACGAGTTGTGGTTGATGAACCAAGAGGTTTTGTTTGGGCCTAGTACGGGAGCTTATTTCCTCAAACGAAATTTTCGAATCGAATTTCTCCATTAGAATGGATTGTGGGTGTAGTAGCGAATCGGACGCTGTCACATTGAGAGCGTTGATTGTGACTGCTGCAGTGCCGTGAATAGCAGCAGCAAAAACCAACTGCACAAGCTGTTGGTAGTGCTCGCGTCCACTTCATTCGTCCTCCCCTTCTTTTCCTCTTTCTCTTGTGCGTTCGACGCGTTTCAGTGCGCGGTTGTGTGACTCAGACGCGAATGACCGCCGCCGCCGCCGCCGGTGAATCAGAGCGGTGTAGGTCTCGTGGCAATTCGTTCGGTTCTGCGTATTGGAAGCGAGACGCCGGCGTCGCAAAGATCCGCGCTGTCTGCTTGCTTGATGACGCGGCAGGACCGGCTTATGTCCTCAGGCCACCTGTACTTGGCGGAAGAATGTCGATCGGGTCTGATTGTTTAGGTTTGAGAATCATAATTTTTTTTACGGAAATTGAAATGTTCAGTTCCGTCTGTTTAGAAGAAGTTAAATATTAAATGTGTATGAATAGGGATAGAATGAAATATATAATAAGAGTTAGAAAATTTTTGCAATACACTGAATATCGACTTCATAAAGAAATTGATTACATTTGAAAACGGAAATCCAAGGAGGAAATAAATAATGATAAACAAATAAATCTTAGTAAATAATGATGATGACGGAAATGTTGAGGCGGTTAAGTGGCACAATCAAGGAAAAGAGGTGTGAACAAGAATAACGAATAATAATACTGTAAAAAATAGAGAAATGAAACAAAATTGACATAATGCTTTCGAGGAAAGCATGAGAAAAACTAACAATGTAACAAAATAATAATAATTTCATGAATATTTACTGTTGTATTGACACTTACTGGAAAACGTGAGGTTATATATTATATAAAAATAAATTTTCCCGTTAATAACGTCCTATTGAACTCTAAACTATGGCACTATGAAAACATGCATTTCCAGAATTGTGCAGAATGTTCGAAACATATATTTATAACACGAAATACAATCAGGTTTTTTGCAGACCTTCCAGAATATTAGGTCAGGTTAAGAACACTATTAAGCTGTTTGTTTTTAAAATAATTTAATTGAATTATTAGGAAAAAAAGACGTTATGAACTTCAACGTGCTACAGTAAAGAAATTTCGAGTTTAAGCACAAATGTTTTTTTTTTTTAAGTTGAGCCCTAAAAGTCATATCCTGTTAATAATTAGGTTGGATGTTAATTTAAAAAATAACATAGGAACTAAATTGTGAGATGTCGAATTTCAAGTGAGTGACTCTAGTTTGAAGTTTCGTAGATTATGAATCACAACTTGTGGGTCTGTTACGATGAGTAGTCATTCAACCTGACTCACGCTTTCGTGTGCCATCTTTGGAAGAAGCGGCGAATCGACGGTTGATTTTCCCCTTTCATGCGTTCATTCTGCGAGTTGGATTCAAGACCCAGTAGTTCGGTAGAATGAGAGATTTAACGTTCATTTGAAAAATTATTTTGAAATTAGTTTCCAAATATTATGTCTGCAAATTGTTATAACAAATATCTGAGGCACTCATCATATAACATTAACTTAACGTGATGGATTTGATTTTTAGTAAATTGATTATTCTCTTTCTTAGTCTTAACTCAAAATTTATTTCCTAAAATGTATAATGTAGGGAGTATTTCAGTTGTTGTTTTTTTCGATTTATTCCATGAATGATGTTCAATAAATATCTTGCATATGAAATATACACACAAAAACTTTTTATTACGAAGCTTGGATGAAATGAAATAAGAAATAATTATCATACAATTAATTTAACCTAAACATGATATAATAACACAAATTTGTTTCAAATGACTTTAAAAGAAAATGTCAAAACTGTTAAAAAAATTTCATTTCTTATCTCATCGAAAAATAGTCAGTAGTCAGTGTTTTTTATTTATATTGACTTCATATTTTTTTGAATTTAATTTGATTATATTGGTGAAATATTTTTACTGCCACAGGTCTAAGAATATGGAAACCACCAATAGGCAGTTATAATATTGCAATACAATGTAATAAATGTCTGACGTTAAAATGTAATTCGGAGTTATATAAAAATAAATTTCTAGTAAATGTAATTATAGTTCTAGTAGAAATAAAGTAGCAACAATAACAATTAAGTTAGTTTCTATTAAAGGAAACAAAGTTGCTTAAACCAAGATGGTTTGAATCAGCCAACAGATGCATGATGATTCGTTTACTTGATTTCCTAACAGAAATCTGCTCCGGTGGCTCAGGTGTTAGCGTTCTTGCTCTATCACCAAGTCATCCCGGGTTCAATTCTCGGTGGAACCAGATAATATTTGTAGCTTTTCACATTAATGTCCCAGTTCATATAGCTATAACTACTGATAAGCAAACCTTCCTTCCTCTATCCATCTACTATCAAATAACACTATTACTACTTCTACTAACCCTTCCACGTGGGCCAAGTTGTTGGTAAACCAAGGTAACAGGCCAACCTACTAACAATAGCCTACCACCCAACTCCTATCTTCTATCTCTCCATGTAGGTAAGCTTCAATAGCACGCTACATTTCCCATTTACAAATACTACAATAAAAAATAAAAAATGTTCTTGAATAATCAATGTATCCAATAAATTTCCGCTTCAGGCGATTATAAGCTGAGATTGAAACGTTGCAAATTATCACGGAAGCTGTGCCATGATTTTTTAGAACAAAGTAGAGATATAAGTACCTATGAATTACACGCGTGGGGAAAGCATTGAGAAGCGTGACGAGTGTGGGAGATGAGCATAAGAGAAGGCCGTGGCCCTCGCCGACGTTTCATGCACGTCCTCTGCATTCGTGCGCGCCGCATCCAACCTCGCGCGTGGCCACTGGAAATAGACCGAGATATCCTCTTCGCTTTGAGACAAGGGAAGCGTGCTGACATGCCCTGCTCCTTCCCTTGTCGCTTTGAGCTCAATAACGGCGAATTTAACCAGGTAACGGTGAGGTGTTTTCTTCCTTCCTCATATTCTTTCTGTTTTGGCGGAGCAGATAATTTAAGAGGAAATATTATTGAAATTCTTAATGTCTGTGGAAATAATATACGAAAATTGGAATGCTGAGTATTATCTATTTTTACTAGTAAGACTATTTATTGAATTACAATATGATATAATATGGCAGATACTACTTTCCCCAAAAAGCATCTAAGTTGTCATTTGTCAGGATTCAAGTAGTCAAGTAACATTCCAAATAAATGCATCAAGCAGCATCTTTTATTGATATAATTTTTAAATGCAGTTATCTTAGATAGGAAAAGGTGAAATATGAAACATCATGGAAACGTTAACATATTTTTTATGTTGGAAACTACGATAGTTTATTTTCCTTTTGCTCCGTCCAATTTGGTTTGCTCCGTCCAATTACATAGAAAAAGAACGTAAATTTTCTGGGATATTTGCCTATTAATTTATGACATATTAATGTATACGATTTCTTAGAGATACAGTACTAGCGAATAATTTGATAAGTATTTGCTATAAATAAAAATCTTGAAAAGATTACAATCGCAAACGAAACGTGAGTATTGAAATTTTGTATTAGATAATAGTAAAATTTAATTCCTATTATTGTACATAAACAGATGTACAATACTTTATGTCACTCATCTGCTTTGTATCAACTGCAGTAGCGATGAAAAACACTTTACCGCAGCAAAATAAGAGCACTGACGAACGATGGCACGACTGGCGAGAAGCGGTCTAGCCTTGCCCACATAAGTCACGACCTGAATGCTTCCGCGCGAAACGGTGCCATATATCACATTGCGATGATCACTCTTCGCGGATTGGCTGCCCACTAACGGATAGACTTGTGACCCGCACAAATTTAAAAAAACACACACACAAATGGCGATGGAACTGTGGTCGGTGAGAACCGCAATGACGCATTGCAAGCGTCCGTACTTCCGCCACGAGGTCTTCTTCCATGAAATAACCATAATGCTATTATATAAAACATTTGTGACATGTGGAAAAAGATAATACTTTGGCGCATTTTGGTAATCAAAAGAACGAAACTATTTACTCTTTGATAACTTTTACTGTAATGTTGTAACTCGTAAGATTAAGAGTGAAATTACATCTGGCCACCAAGGGATCTTCTCTGTATTGTATAGCGAGAGAGAAAACAAAAAAAAGCACCTTAAATAGTATGACTAAGACCAGAGTATTAAATTCCTCGTACTCAATGAAAGAATTAAAATAGTGTGAGAATAAAATTATAGCCAAAGTGCTCACATAAAAAATATGTAGATTTGATACATACGTAAGTATGAAAAGGAAGAAAAACATGTAACATTCATACTGGATAACCGAAAAGACAGAAACCTAAATCTGAGTTGTCGAGCCAGGACATAACCCATGATGGAATCGTGAAAATCCGCCGGAAGTAGGATTTGTTCTTGAGACCCTGATCCTTAACCGTTCATCCATTGTTAGTTTTTCTTCCTAGGTTATTTCTTTATGAAAGATAGTAAAGCCAATTAACATTATGCATTTTCATGGATTAAGGTATTCCTTGCTGACGCCATCGTTTGAATCATCATGCATTGTCTTAAACCAGTGGTAAAAGCATGTTGAAAAAGTTTTCAGGAGAATATTTTTAATTTTTGCAAGAATTCGGTTTAGGACCAAATTGAACAAATCTGTGGCTTGATGGATGTAGACTATGCGCTAAGGCATGCGTGCATACCACATCCCGAGAATTCAAAACGATATACACTTAAAAACCCCGAAATATGCATCTAAAATACTTGAAATATGCTCTTACTGTTAGTACATGAATTAAAATAAGCTGCTAAAATTCTCTTTTGAGGTAAAGGTGGGTGTCCACCGGGGCTCTGCTCTTGGTCCCCTTTTATTCAATATGGTACTAAAATACTTGACAGCTGAGGAACAGTCACCTACTGTTTGGAGTATTCTGTATGCAGATGATGTGGTACTCATAAGCGAGGATCACGTGGAGCTGCAAAGCACGCTGAAACGCTGGAGAGTGGCCTTGGAAAGCTCAGGTCTTAGAATTAGCAGAACAAAAAGAGAGTATATGCACTGCAACTTCTCGAAAAATCATAGAAAATACTCCATATATATTCAAAACTCACCACTCGCCACTGTTGATAACTTTAAATACCTTGGTAGCGTCCTGTCCAGTGACGGCTCTATTGACACTCACATCACAAACCGGACAAACACAGGACAAAATATGACAAACACAGGATGGCAGAAGTGGAGATCTTTAACTGGAGTGTTGTGTGATCAGAGAATACCAGTAGTACTGAAAGGAAAGGTATATACATCTGCAGTCCGCCCTGCTCTGACCTATGGATCTGAATGTTGGTCGCTGAAGAAGCAAATCGCCTACACGCAGCTGAGATGAGGATGCTTCGTTGGTCGGCTGGCGTGACGCTACTTGAAAAAGTCCCCAACAATCTGATAAGAGGCACGTTCATAGTCAAGCCTACCCCAGAAAAGCTGACTGAAAAGCGGTTACAGTGGTACGGTCATGTAATGCGTAGGTCAGAAGACCATATGATGAGGAAAGAGTTACAACTTGAATCAGCACCGAGAAGTCGCGGCCGACCCGCCAAGCATGGATGACCACTCTGAAGATGGACCTGGAGAAGGGAAACCTGGATCCGGAGACTACCCAGAACAGACAGCTCTGGAGGAGAGTGACAAGGAGTGCCGACCCCAAATAGCAATGGGAAAAGGCCGTCCAGTGTGTGTTTGTGTGTGTGTGTGGTGGCGATAATCGACCGGGTACATGTCTAAATGAAGCACTTGACACCCCAGCGCCAACGACGTCACTGCTACTACCGACATTACTACAACGTCATTGCTGCATCTATGAACAGTGACATCTAAGAACAACACTACAAGCCTTTAGCAGCTTTAACCGAGGGATTAAGTCGATAATGAGACTACGGGTTTCCAAAGGTTATCTACCTGTACCTGTTAGATAAACACTTATGTTCTGGCTGGACCCGTGTCAACTCACGCTGGAAAGTTTTTGATTGAGAGGTCCTTTGGTCTTCAGGCAAGAAATTATGCCTCAAATTTGGAGAGTATGGAATATTTCATACAGATACGTTTTTTACTGACCTAATACTGCATTTACTTCTTTTAGACGTTCCATATCTTCTCAACGCAACGTTCTTTTATTTATTTATTTATTTATATTGGAAAACCAGGATCAACAGTGATTTGCTTCACAAAGCTTTTTACGCAGCATCCTGAAACTGGTTTTCTGTGTGCCATCCCTCCTATTCTGAAAGACCATGCAATAATTATATTGCGTTTGCATTTGGTCCTCATTCTGCAAAAGAACGCAATTACGAAGCCAATCTATTTCATTTCAAGTTCCTTTTACATCTTCCTAAAAAAACGATTTTTTATTCAAAAAATCAGTAATTAAGAAGTGACGATACCATGTCCTGAATGGAATATATCACCGCAAAAAGAACCGTCGCAATTTCATCCGGAATGGAAACGAAACACCTGGCGTCCACTTCCTCTTCTATTACCGAAATAACCAATTAGGCTGGCGTTGGGGGAAAATTGCGAACATCGATAAGGCCAGTCTAGTGAAAGTAATACTTTTAGAGACGTGATGAGATTTTGGTTCAATCTTTTTTTTTTTTTTTTTTTTCTCAACTGTTTTAGGATAGGTTTTAGCAATAATGGAACCGGATGTGGTGGAATTAATGGAACATGGTGATGCGTCATATCTCGTTCATTGTGCTGTAAGATTTGATGATATGTTTCACGTTACATTATTTTCGTAGGAAATAGAAATTGGTTGCAATAAAGTTGTTTGAAATAAATTGAAGGTATTTTGAGGTGAATTATTATTTGTGAATAGTTAGGGTATAGTACGTACTTTCATTGTACCTAAATCCATTGCTTGAACGGTTTCATTGATGTAACATATTGACATCGTAAGATAAAAAGTGTTTACATGCTTCATATAATTATTACATACATTTGTGACTACAAACATTTTTAACTAATAGGACCAATGTAATCTCTTTTACTTTACTTTTTTTGTTGCAGGTGAGTGTCTATTTGGATTAGCCTGGAAAACTGAAAATAACGTGTGTCGGTGAGTTGTCCCAAAGTGACTTAAAACGAATGATGCATGTCGCTCACATTTAATAATAATAAAATAATAATGATAAATATGACATAATAAAAGAAAAATATGACTGAGTATTATTCATCAGCAATCATTCAATCTCGTTAAAATATTTTCGTTGCATTTCATTCCATTCATTCTCCATCTTCTTCCTTCGTGTGTCGTAATAGAATGACTGAGAAGTAAATTTTTACCGGTAATCCTTAACGAACTAATCAAGATATGTAAATTCTAGTTCTGGAACCGGAATGTAAGCTGCTATTCTCATTAGGAGAGAACACTGTTCTCATACTTTCGTCTCGCTTGGAAATTCTCTATTAGCAAAGAACTTAAGTATGGTGAGAAAGTTCAGGAAACACCTTTAGAATCGTTGTGAAGGTCAAATAATTTGGTGTTTGGTTCTTTGTATTTTATATCCAACTATGAGTGCTGAGTAGTCAATACTCCAATGTCATTTTTTTGAACTTTTTAAAATTTGAAATGTAGAAATGTTCTTCAGTCATTATAAATCTATAAAGCAAAATTAAGAAGCAAGCATGCAATGCTACTTTTCTATTAGGCCAGCAAAGAGTAAATATAACATTATTTCGATTGGTAATGTCAGACTTAAAATGTTTGCAGCGTATTATATTGAAATTATTTCGCTTCTACCAAATAAGACGATTCAAAATAGCGGAGGATTAGATTTGAAACCCATTTAGACCTCTATTAAACAGTATTTAAAGGTATATTTACTTGTCTAGTAAATTTGTCCGGCTGCATTTCTGATGCAGTTACTGTACAATTCTTCCAGTCAATGCTCTGTTCTGCCTGTTAAAAGAAAAAAAATTCTCTTAACCTCGCATTTGGTCAATTACCGATGACTATCAGGTTAACACTCTCCTACCATAGTTTTCTTGTAAAATGGATTATGCTTTTTTTTTTAAGTAAAACTACGAAGAAATATTCGTGTGATTCTCCAAAATGTCTTCCTGGACTTGTAAAGAAAATCACTTTTAGAATACCCAATTAAAACAAGAAAAATATCTGGAATAAATAAAAAAATTTCGTAGTAAAAATGAATTACAGAATTGTGCTTAAGAGCATTTGGTTGTGAAGCTTAAATTCAGGGCAAAGAGCAGTACACATATTAGGAAGTCGTCTGGTTACAACTTTCAAGGGAGGAGTTCTGATGATGCATCGAAAGGGAAGGACGAGGAGACGGCCCGCCGCAGGGGCTGAAACCTGCCCGGCGCGCAGGCCTTTCTGACGGTCGACGTAAATTAATCTCGTATTCAATTAATCTTTTGCCCCCAGTGACACCTCAGGCCCTGGCCCCGAGTGCGCTGTTTGATTTTTATCGCTCGCGCCAGCGGGGAAGGAAATCCTAGCCCTCGTCGGTCAGGAAAAGGCTTCGAACCACCCCGCTACTTGAACTGACATCAGACCTGCTCCTGCAATGGCACCCTCATCTCATTCTATTTTGTTCACTTGGGTGTTATGCTTCTTTGTTCGACCAAAAATAACGCAGTACGAAGGGTTATTACACTCTTACTGTTATCATCATTCTGCATCCTCAAAATAATTACGTTTTTTACAAATGTGTACTATTCTTGTTTTCTCTGATTATCTAATATTGTAATCTCAATTATTGTAATGTCGTGTAATATAAATTGTATTAAAATTAAATTGTAATAAATTCGTAAATTTGGTACTAGATTGCAATGTATAATTTTATTTTACTCGTTCAAAAATATCACAAATTTAAAGAAAAGTCAATTTCATCATTTTTTGGTTTGATATTGTCCTTAAATATTTCTGGACTGTGAAGGAATTTTATGATCCTGTATGTTAGGCTCATCATTTCGCAGGAAGAACAGGAAAGATAGTACAATCTCGGATGAATTTCGTGTTTTAGGAGAAAATTCATAGTCCCTCTGGAAATCGTGATGAGATCATATCAGACGAGGTTCCTTAGTCCCTCCGGCCTCTGTGTTCATAAATCGATCGTGAAGATAAAAATGTGTGAGGAGAGAAGGGGTTTTACCGACCAGTCGTCTGAATGCCACGTACCTCCTCACGGAGTGACGTTAATGCAATCTACTCTACGTTCAAGTGTAACGTACCATTCACGAGAATAAGCTGAGTTTTACTCTTCCACTTTTCTGCTTTAGACAACGTTACTCAACTCCTTTCAGAGCAATACGAAGCGGAGAATTTTGTGTTGCGGTGTATAGTAGTACATTAAATACATTAGAAGAATCAATAAATGTTCATATTTTTTATTTACAATTGTAAATTTATTGTATTGAATATTTAATTGGTAAATATGATTATTGTTATTTATCTCACGAATTTATTTGATTTTTTTTGAAGGTCTTGAAGAGTCGTAAAGGACACTATACTGTCCCGATTGCACTGCTTCTTATAACTGCAAATAGTTGCGTAGTTCTATTAAACATAAGCTTGTTCCTCATCTGCATTAAAATTGTTGTCAGAGTTGACTCGACGAATGAAGGTTAATCTTTCGCCGCAGGCACTGCCTCTTAAGTTAGTACCCCTGCTGTGTCGCACAGCCCCCTGTCGCGCCTACCCGAATCAATTGTTGTGAGTGTGTTTCTCCTTTTGTACATCCATAACCAATGTATTCATAGCTTGGTGGTTATTGACGAGTCATTGTTTTATATATTCGAAATCAGGTTTTCATTTCACTGTGCTCCTTCCACATTCTTTAGTTTGCTTCTTTTCTAGTTTCATCTTGATTTATTGACACTCACCTTATGTGTTTTTAGTTCTCGTACTTGAAAACGTTAAGTAAAACATAGATGCTGTAGTTTTGAATTCATCTTCTGTATTATTCTGTATTATTGCATTTCAATATATTTACTGTGTGTGTTTTTTTCTCCTGGCTTCTTTATGAACGCGCGGGGTCAGCACTCATATCTCGCGCATCACATCTTGATTCATCTTCGAAAACAGAACAGATATTATTGACCGCACTATATCAAGTTATAGCGGTGACTGGTATATACATGTATCAGTTGTGTAAAAGCATTTTGTGGGGAATACAAGTGAACGGATGACTTAACCACGAAAAAATTACATAATGTGGCTTTACTTTCACAACTATCGTACGTGTTCTTGTTTTGAACTTACGGCTTATCTGACTCGATCCTTCTACCCCTCTTGTAAAGAAGCTTGATAGATTAATTTCACCTTCGTTCTTTGTTAAGAGGCTTGAGTAAAAAAATTGAGTTGTGTTCATTACGAAACAGCTATTTTTCTAATATTATAAAAAATAGGAGTGTATGTTTTGCAATATATTTAAGTTAAAGTTTAGGTGTTTATAAATTTTTGGTGACATTTGGAGGCTACAGTTCGTCTATAGTCGTATTTATTTATTATGTACAGCCCTCTCCGTCTCCGCCTAGGTACGCTATTGCATGCCCATGATAATAATTGAAACGGCACGACGACATCTCATTCGTGGACAAGGTCACTGATGCGCTCTTGAGTACCTAGGAACTTCCACCGTCCGTTTCAGGTTAAACCGCCTTATCGCACGGCAGGGGATTCCTCCAGGGCAGTGCTATTAGTCGACTCGCGTGTCCACGACTGTCTCGTGCGCCGGTCACGGTCTCGGAGAATATTCCCCGCTGCGTTGTATTTATGCACTGACGTCGGAAGTTACGTCCTGTTTCCAGGTCGTGACATGGGGACGTCTTGAAAACTCAAAGAACTGTGATATATCGATGATTTTTCGGATGATGCCTTGATTACCCCGATAGAGTGCATCAGGACGTACTCACGATATGTTTTCTTTGGAAATTTATGGTTTAAGTTTCGACTCGTAATCAACATCTGGATTCTTGCGTTATGTTTTTACGCAGCAAACATACGACGTTGTGAGGTACGCGGTATGTGATCGTGCTTCTGATAGGATCTTCGTCGAAGTACTGTTTCTCGGCTGACTTCCGCGTCGCTGTAGATTATGGAACGGCAATCCTTTTGTACGTCGGGTGGGTCGATATTATTTAGGAGTGCTTCTTCAGTTATTTAGGGACTGCGAGGAAGACAAAGATCTTTTCGTTGGGAGAGAAAAGTTTTCATGTGCTTCAGCCGGACGTTCATCCTCGCTTGCCCTCGTTCTCACCTGCGCAAAGCATTAGGTCCAAGTTGGAGCGTCACGGGAAGGGACAGAAGGATGGATGAAGAGGGGATAGATGAGCGCTTGTTACAGACGCGTCTGTTGCCAGGAACAATGATGTGAAGCCCCACCATGCAAATCGGAGCGTTATTGTTCGCTGCCATGGGAAAGCTTCTCCTGTTTTATCTTCTTGTGAAGGAGGATGAGAAAAAGGGGACAGATGAGAAAAGATGAATGATTTCTTTAACAAATAACGATTGATTCCTTGAAGGTGTAATTGAATTCAAAATTTGTCTTGCGCAAGTGGGTGTACTATAAGCAATTAAAATATTAAAAAACGCGGTTTAGTTACGTACCTTGGAACACATAGGCTAATAGGAAAATGGGAACATTGTAAAGGCGCGTTTACACTTCTATACATGTTTGAGCGACTTGAATGAGATACATGTATCGCAAATTTTCGAAGGTTTGCAATTTGTATGAGCTCAGACGCTTTTACCTCATACGGCAGCATTTACACTTCGCGATTTGTATTAGGGAATTCTTGGTGTATTACGGAGAATATAGCCATACACTAACTGATATAGCCATTTACTAAAGAAATAAACGAATCTAACTTTGATTAGTTCATATAATATGCTCTACTCGACACTTAAGATTACAGGAGTCAATAGACTATGAGATAAACGCATGACATAAACTACAAATAACACAGCTAGATTGTAAACAAACATGGAGGAGCGCGTACTGGCCATTGGTTCTGCGCTTGCGCATACGCGTTTGCGGCTTGTATATCCTGAATGAAGCTGATACACAATGGATCGGGATTTGTCCGAGGACCTGTCGCGCAACATGTCACAGTGTAATTATACGGTACTAGCTCATACAAATTGACAAGTATCTCATACACGTCGCTCATACATGTATACAAATGTAAACGTACCTTTAGGTGGAGTAAGAATATATTTAGTATTAAAGGGAGATTGAAGAAGTTATCTTTCTTTTATCTATGTAAGTGCACTCGTATTAGAACGTATGTAGGATATAGTCCACAACATTTTGAACTTATATCTATTCATAACGTCGGATCTTCACTTTAGCAAATGGTTTACCGTATCTTAATCAAACAGAAATTTTATGTCGTGAGAAGAGTTTTTTTTCTCGATTGAAAAGCGTTAAATGCTAAAACAATGATCCGAAACGATGTCATACTGATTAGAAATTATTTGTCAAAATTTCTCGAATTCTTGAGAGATTTCTGTAGTTGCGACATTGATTTTAGATTAGTCATCGTGCTACTGAAATAAAGCTGAGTTGGGGTGACGACACAATAATAAAAGCAGGGATCAATTGCTCAATTGACTGGTATTATAGGCCATACACATGACCTCCTTCAATCCGTACAAAGAAGGATAAAATACTGTGATGCTCGTGGTTCGTAAAACTTTCCTCAGCAACAAATATTTCATTTGTTCCCCTAGGACGTACATCATCTTCTATACCCACGATTAAAAAACATACCAAAAAGATCATAAAAAATAACTTCTCTAATTCTTCCACTCTTCATATCCCCAACTTCATATAATTACCATAAAACTCATATTAAGTTATATTTCATCTAAATACCATTAACCTCAGTTTGCTCAGGAGCTTCATAGGCTAACTTATAATTGTTATGTTACCACGCATCTAAAGCCTTCGGGTTGATCTGTGAAATTAAAGAAAAAAAATTTGTTAAACAATTAAGATTTCCTTCTCGAAGTAAACTGTATCTTCCTTATTTGAATTTTATTTTTATTTACACTCTGTAAACATTTTTCTTTAAATGAACTCTCTCCGCTTCGATGTGAGTAATTCTGTTAACAAATCATATGATGTGATCCCTCTGCGACTGCATCCGCATCGCATAATAGTGTCACGTTTTTCGAATTTTTTTTTGAGGCCGTCTGCAACATTTGTGTTACCTTTGCACTTTAGAAAGCAATAAGGGAATAAAAGAATAACTAGTCTATAAAAAACAAAGCACGTTCAGACGATCATGACCAATATGCTCCCAAGGGAATTCCATTTGCGGACTATTAGTCGTGGAGACGATCTGATTAACCTACATCTCGTCACCTGATGTTTATTTATCTTGCGTAGATGTCAATTTAGCTTATATTCCTCCGATTAGGGAAGGGCATCTAGTGGAGGTCTAATAGCCTTAAAAGGAATCAACTATCATCGTGCATTTGCTGCGTGATCAAACTGACCATCGTCGGGCGAAATAATTCTATTAAGTGAACATGTGCAAAAGTAAGGACGAGGTTAATCTACCCAGAAAATTTCAATAACTATTCCTGTTGTTTATAACAATTAAAAATGATAATATTATTTTGTTAGAATAAGATGTTTTATTTAATGATTATACATATAATTTACAGATTAAAAAGAAAGTTTTTACAGTATGAGTACAGAGACTAAATATGAGTAAATATTCTATGTATTATTGTAGTCTCTGTGCCTTCCTTCATTTTGTATATGATCCATACATTTCATATTCTGAGATTTTTGTAAATTCTTTTTCTAATTTCCGGCATGTAAAACGGTTACAATCACCGATACAGTTACAATAATATTTTGTCAATAATTGCCTGATTATGACCCACGAAACGTAATGTATTCTTAATTCACTATGTGAAAATAAGGTCGTTTAATTTAATAATTATATTAAGGTTCTACAGACGTAATTAAAATATAAAAATAGTTTTATACTAAAATAATTCTACTCGGAAATGAGACCATATTAATCGCTTGTTCGTACCCCTAAAATACATATTTTCTATTGGCTGAGTTATTTCCAAGATTTTACGACCATTTGCGAATACAATTCCGGATACATACTTACATTATACAATTATTGCTGCTTATCAATAGAGCTATTATTTATTATTAGCGTTGATATGTTGGGTAAGGCGGGGTAATTGTTCATGAGAATGTATGAAAGTCTATCTGGACTTTGGGATAAGAGTAAAACTTCCTCATGTCTTGATCATTAGTTGAACTCTGACCCTTTTGCTAGCTCTTCAACGCTCTACACACACCTTGATTGATATCAGAAAAAGTCCAGGAATGAAAAATTATATGATTTTTAGAGTCTTGGGATAAAATTGGAATATATCTAGTATGTAAATACGTAAATGCTATTTCTTCCCTACATCAAGAGCTCTGTCTCCAGAGATAAAAGCTCCTGTAAGTCGACTCATCCTCGTGTCTACGGCGTGAGGTGGGCGTCACGAAGGAGGCGCTGCATTGATGACTTGGAGGTAATTAATGAGGTGGGGCCACCGAAGAAAGCACACATTGATGGACACCTGAGCTTAAATGCGGCGGAGGTCTCTTCCACTATAATTGGAAGAGAAAGTGCTGGTCGGTCGGTCACTCCGCACAGGGTCCAACCGCGCTGCCGTGTCTGGCGCGCCTGCCTCCAGGCCGGGAGCTAGTGCGTACAATAGCCTTTAAATTCACGACCATATGGTCGATCGGTTTCTCTCTCGGTTGCTCTCCACGCGTGGCGGCCGACCGGCACTCGGAGTGTGGCGGCGGATGACAGAAGCGAATGAGGTGATTATGGGGAGTGAGGAGAGGAGATGACGGTGACTAAGGGGAAAAAGAGCGGATGTTGATTGTTTGAGTGACTCTGGTTGTGTGGAAGTCACGATGAACTGACAGATGTTGGCATAATATTATTGGGGTTTCCGTCTGTGTAAATCATGTTAGATGACTTGCGCACTTTCCTTCAAGTGCTTTTGATGATGTATTTTTTTTAATTGATCTTTAATTGTTGTCACACGAAAGTGGTGTTAAAATGATAGTAGGCGTATTCCGTATTAGGAATTGGAAACGTACATGTAATTCCGGTTGTACTTCTCACAGAGGGTAATGAGGTATGTTGATGAACATAAAAAACGAGATACAGCGTTTGTAGCATCTTCTGAGAACCCCATGAAGTAGTATTTATGACAATGATTGATGACACCGTTCATACTGGTGTTTTCAACGTTGTGAGTGCCTGAGATCACTCAGATGACTTGAAACCGTATTCTGAAATGGATTGAAGAACGAGGTGAAATGCCTGAATTGTTGCTGGTAAAAATCTCCCGCAAATGTAGTAGGTAGTCCTCTGGTTAGATAACTGAGTCATTTCATTTTCCTATCTTAAAACGGAGAATTTTACTAATATGTCTCTCCTTATCCTCCAATTAGGAGTATTCATTAAATATTAATCAACGGAGACGGTTGAAACAAAGCATTTGTTATGACAATTACTTTACATGTCTATGGTGATATATAATTTAAAAAATACGTTTTGGACTTCTCGCAGTCTGATGTAGTAATTTTGGCTTTGAGATGTCACCTTTATGTGAGTACTCTTATTATTTGAATATATTTTGAAAAATTACAATACCCTTTAACGTTTGTTATGTAATTGAGTTTGTAATGTGATTGAGTTTGGACTTTTACACACTACGTAGTGTAGACAAGCTTGTAAAGCTTGTTGGAAGTGTTTAGAATTGGAGAGTTACTTTTTCAAAGCCGTCGTCGGAGGTCATCGACCTCTCCTTTACGACGTCGCGGCGCATCTTGAGCGACTCGTCCCAATGTCCAACGGTGCCCACTCCAGCGGAGCTAGCACTTTCAGCGCTGCATCTGGACACTAAACATTGTATGCTGTTTTAATGTGTTAGCGATCTCGCGTCTTATTCCTCCTTTTGACATTAACTTCTCAAGGTGTATAATAGCGATTATACAGTCAATTTTGACAATAATGTTTAATATTCGAAGGTTTTTACAGAAAATTTACTTTACTTGAAATCAATTAGGGATAGAGCCACGAATTAATGTAGAACCGATCTCCTCGACAATCCTGTATCTGAAATAATTTGTTGTTCATGCTAAGATTGCAACTTTTATTTTAATATTCCTTGGATCTCTCATATCAAGTTCAGATATGCTCTATTCTTTCGCAATTGGAGAACAATAATACAACAAAGAACAGAATATAACGAACGTTTAAATATCACAGATTCTTAGAACAGCTTTACATGCGTTTCACGTCGGTTCTTTCGTAAGTGTTTGAAAAATGAATTAGTAGACTTTTCTTCCTTGAAGGTGATGAGTTAACATTCTCTGAAGAACTTCTATTTCCTCTCTTGTGTGCAATCAAAATGTAGCTATCTTTATTCGAACATGAAACGAAAATTTTTCGATTTAAGGAGACCTATATTTCACCATGTTGACAATGGGAAACCAAGTGAATGGTTGCCGTTACGTGGGAATGCTATGAATCACCCACTGTTTATGATCACACGCCAGCTCTTACAACTCTTTATGAGGTCATACTTGCGTGTGATCTCTAGATGAAATATATAACATGCGTCTTTTATGACCTGCAATTTTTGAAGGTACCTCATGGAAGCCTTTATACGGAAACATTTCACAACATATGGTGTTAGTAAGTATGCTATACAATATTTTTGTTTTACAAATTTGTAACTAAGTGCTATCAGTTTTGTTTCATTTTAGAGAAAAATATAAAAAGAAATTGTTTTTGACGCGCTGGTCAGGTTAGTGTTCATTACAAGATCATAAAATATGACAAAAATATAATTATTTTCGTAATTATTAGCACGGGTACATCCGTGGTTGTAAGTGCTGTTTTTCATTTTAGCCTTCGTGCAAGTATTAAAATAACGGATTTTTTCCTATCCCTCTAAATTAAATGATCTCTACATAAATCCTACCTGGACTGAATTGCATGACCCCTTCTTGGGATTAGGATATAGCGCCGAGTGAAATACGGGTCACAGCGCGCTTTAAAGATTAGTCACGAGTGTGTAGTAATTACAGGGTAGCTGTGATCGCGCATGCGCTTGGACCACGCTTCCACTGCGCCTTATTTGCTAAGCACTGCGTCGTGGATCACGCGGGTCACCAACCGACGCAGCCGGCAGGTGTCACCCACAGCGACTGGTTGCTGACGTCATAGTGGTCAAACGCAAGCGGAACTACGGGCTACTTCGCTCAAAGAGTTTGATGTTGTGCCAACACGGTAACTCTGAAGGCATTCTTTATTGAGGGTTCCTACTTCGAAGTGGTGCTCTTATTTGTGTCGATCGTCTCAATATTTTAGTTTCAAGTTACCTGAGTTACAGTTATAAGGTAAAATCTACCCCGGTACGAAACTATTGAAATATTATATAATAATGATTTCACATGCAAAATGAACTTTCTTTTGTGGATTCTCTCCATCAATGTTTTATTAACCTAGTACTTCAGAAATCGCGTATTTTTTAAATTTTCAAAAAAGAATTCTGCATTTTTCGGAACGTCAAATAAAATTATTTTGCACAAATGAATCACCGATTGTAAAAATTGTTTTACTTCATTAAATCCACTTTTCACGTGTTTTTTGATACTAAATTCAAATTGAAAAAACAATCTTCCTAATAGGTAAAAATTGAAAGTGATGTAATAGCATTGCAAGTCTAGAAACCTTTTGCTTATGAAAACATGTGTAGAAAAAATATGAATTTTTCTGTATTTTTGGAGTGATGGTACGCAGCATAAAATTTAGAAACAAAATAAATACTCTAAAATTTATTTTAATGATGTAAGCTAAAAAAATAAAATTTCACGTTAGTGTTACCATACACTCGTATTCATTAATCGCTGGGTTTCGGTAATCATTTATCGTATTTAATCATTTATCAGTTAATCGTTGGGTATATGCCGCCGTAATTGGAAATTACGTTCACATTTTTAGGAAAAATGGTGGGTATATCTAAACCGTTTTTGAAAGTCGTTATATATTTTGTTTGTAAATTTTGAGAGTCGTTATATATTATGGAGAAAAGTGTTTTAAAACACGAAAAATCTGAGGAAAAAATATTTTTTCGTCATGCTTAAATCCACTTCTTATGTTTTATTTTTCCTTCTTAAATTCATCTCTAAAATTGAAGTATTTTAACACTTCTATTNTACGAAAAATCTGAGGAAAAAATATTTTTCGTCATGCTTAAATCCACTTCTTATGTTTTATTTTTCCTTCTTAAATTCATCTCTAAAATTGAAGTATTTTAACACTTCTATTTTTAATAAAGTACTTTCCGTAATTTATGTTGTTCTTTGCATTTTGATAATTTAGGTGAATATATGTTGTCGCTGACTTTTTTGTAGAACTTGAGGCGAATAATATTGCCAATTATAGTTGTCACCCATATTCAACCGTTTAGGCAACGTAAGCAAATATACCTGTCTTTTATCCTGATTTAATGACATTAATTGTCAAAATGATTTTATATCTTTCTTTTCAAACATTTAAAAAATTAAAGTTAGCTTATGTTCATCCTACATTTTAACCATATCCTTGTCAAATTTCATCACGATCGGTTCGGTGCTTCAGTCGTGGTCAGGTAGCAAACAGAGAGACACTTTCGCATTTCGCTTTTGTATATTTGTATGGATACACTACAGACCAAAATTAGCGGCGCACTTACTTCATCTCACCATAACGTCCGTGTTTTGAAATGTAGCAGAGTGACATTTTATGTCAAGATACCCCATATGTTTACTAGAGACTCCCCTAACGGTTAATATGTAGAATGAATCACGTTTCTATGTGTCAAAGAAAGATAATCTCTATTGCGCAGACCCAATTAATACAGCTCGACAAGTTGAGAAATAAGAAACACTTCAAAACCAATTACCCCAACACTCTATAGCAGCGAGTTTTTCAGATGTTCTGAATCGTCTCAGGAGTGTGTCGGTGTGACTGAGCTAAGTTGCTTGAATGTTTCCCTCCTCCCACTAGAAGTAACCCACTACTAGCCACCCCTTCAAATAATTCATCGGATTTCGATTTTTTTTTTTGGAAATTGTATCGTTAATATATTGTCCAAAAGCAATTCGTTTGATGCCAACAAGTGAAAATCACATATTTTATTTAAATATTTCNTCCAAAAGCAATTCGTTTGATGCCAACAAGTGAAAATCACATATTTTATTTAAATATTTCAGAATCGGCCTCTTAATCATATAGCCCACCTACTCTCACCTTCCTAAGGACCATTGACCGAGCGGGGGTGGTATCGGACCATTCTCACCAAAAGAACTGAAAGATAGTTCTCAAACAAGACTAAACTATAATTTTCTGGAGAAAAGTTTCCTGGTATTTTTCATGTTTCCCCTCTCCTTTAGACATACAAAATGTTTTAAAAATATTGTGAAATTGACTTACATTCGTTTTGAAACACCATGTTGCGTAAATTAAAAAAGTTGTTACCATGTTTACGAATAGGTATCCTCTGTACGTATCGGCACTCTGTTTCTTGGAGCATCCACTTTGAGTGGTTTTCCTTCACTAGGAGACAGGTTAAGGTGTTCCCGATCTCACGTAACCTCAATCTATTCCTGTCCCGGGGGCGACTATCATTCGGTCGCTAAGTGGACTCAATGGGCAGTCCGTGGGCGTGAAGGAGCTACTCCTAAATCACTGGCGTTGACGTGCGTATGCTCTGTTCCACGGAAAAGGTAACTATTTTGACTTACGAGGAAAGTGTCGATAATGCTCTAACGAGTGTTACAATCGACTTTAACGTTTTACAGTATAAACGACGTAGTTATAGTTTAAATTTCACAACTGTGCTTCCCCTTATCTTGTAACAATATTTTAATGGGTTAGGTTTCTTAATGGGATTTCCATTTCTCTGGTTGAAAGTTTGTTGTTTATTTTATAGTTCTGGAATCATCTCATCCAGGAAAAGAGTAAGATTTATTTTTTGCATCCATATGAGAGTACAATTTGTCAATATTTGAAAAACTGAATTATTACGTGGAAATTTATTTGTCCTAGCAACATAAGAGGGAGAATGGCCTTGGAGCACGAATATTACGTCATGGCGAGAACGCGTTCTTACCGTCTGGTGACCTCTCCCACGGAACCCATAGCCGTGAACACACGATCTCCCTCAGGAGGTAAAACTGGCTTCCGGTAAATAGCTGCATTTTCAGAACCCCAAAGATTGCTCCAAGTTTCTATCGATATTTGATTAGCGTTCTCTGATGACGAAGGATGTGCAACAATGATAATCAATTTTGTTTTTGAATAGCACTTTTCACTCTCCGCAACATATTTTGGACATTAATCATCTGTCAAAGTAGGATTTTTTAACAAACGTGACGAGTTTTGTTAACATGATCCTATGCGACATAATATCTATTTGAAGTTAATTATTTGTTTATAATATGTTTTCAAGCGACGATGTCGATGACCGTGGATAATGTTCGTTGACCTTTGGCTTTCATATGTAAAATTAATTAAGCAGAGTGAAAGAAAATAAGACACAAATGAATCGTAAATGTGCACGTCATTTTAATTGCCCGCGCTTTTGGTTAGTACAAAATTAAGGATTTAATTTCTATGTAAATTTAAATTTGTACGAACCATGGTTGAAATGTTTGATGTGATATATGAATTCCCCTTAAATTGAGCTTTTTCTGTTTTCTTTGGGCTCGGAAAAACTTGAAAAATTTTGTATTATTGGATTCTTTATGAAATTTGTGACAATTTAGATATAAAAAATATTAATGTTAATCACGATGCGTCCCTAGTTATTTCGAAGTAATTGAAGCGTTTCCTTAAGATTACATGTAACAATATGTAGATTATACGTGTAACCAAGCAATCATTCTAAGTTAAGTTATTCTGCAGGATGTATACAATCTTTCATAAATAGTTATTCGTTTCTCAGTTCTCCGTTTCATTTGATTCATTTCTTTCCTTTTTATTTTCTTGAAATATTGAAAAACTAATCCTTAATTACTGAACTTCAAATGAATTAACTTAAATAAATTTGGGGCGAGTTTTGAAGGGTTACGGACTTCGCTGAATGAACGCGACGCAAACGAAGAGTTGATTTTGCGCTGGGACGAATTTACAAAAACAAAAACAAAAAAAAACTGCTTCCTGTGTTTAACTTCTGTCACTACCGTTTAGTGACTTCTGTATTAAATTAAATTCTGTATCAAGAGATTCAATATTAAAGTAATTTTGTTACTTTAAGCATTTGAAATTACGCTCCAAATAATTGTTACAAAGTTTCCGCGATGTTATAGAATAATTTTTGAAATATGTAAGTAATTTGGTATCAGCTCATACGTACAAATTATGTACGTTTCGTACGTAAACACTAAGACGATTTTTCTTGTTGGAAGTCCCCAATTAACAACACAACTTAACAAGAGAATGTACTGATATATCGGGGAGCATACATCCACTCTCGGCCTTCCTTCAATTTCCCCCCGATTTGTTAAACAATAAAATAGTCTTTATTGCTTCTTAACATTGCTTGTTCCTGCCACAATACGAATAAATATTATGTTTTCATTAACTCGCTGTTATTGACTTCGTTTTATGATTTACTGATTCGGAATGCGAATAATACGGATCATATAGAGGCTTTTCCTTCTTTTTTTAATTCTGGAGACTAAGATGCTAGGAATGATATTGTAGTCGACGCGATTGTCACTCGAGCACTAGTGTTGGTGTGAGCTGTTTTCCGAGGCAGTGGTAATATTTCAGAGCGTGGCGTTGCAATCACAAACACTGACACAATAGGTAACTCTATCTTGTTTCCACATGAAGTCTCGCTCCAACTCTGTCATGCTCACTTCTGCAAAGATCACTAGATTCTCACGCTTACGTTGTATTCCTGCTGTATCTTTTGGAATTAAACATCGAATATAGTTACATACCAACTAATTATCAGATTTTTTGTGTCATTATTGCAACTAAGTATTCTGTATTGTGATTCATCCTCTTTAGTCACTACTGTTGTATTCTAATTTCATTATCGGGTATTATTTATTACGCTTTGTGATAATGTAACTTTGCTTTATTTGGAATAAATATTCCTATTTCCGGTATGAAAACAATTATTATTTTATATTAATGAATGTATAATATTGTTATATGCTTTGACGAATTTACTTTGATCGACTTTGAATTTACTGTGACAGAATTGCATCTTCAGTGTTTCCGATATTCTTGGAAAATACAGGGATCAGGAGTATTCTTTTGTTTACAGGCTGAGGTGATTTAATTCCAGTTTGGCGAATCACAAAGTTGTAGGAATTAAAAATATATTCCTGTAAGTTTGTCAACGAGGCAACACTTCACTTATAAGTTAGAGCGAAAATACATTAATTTGTTAGTTTATTGCCACAATTTTAGTGTGCTGTTGGAGGGACCAATTGGTGATTTTGATCATATATAGATTTTATTTTATAATAGACTATTATTTCCATCTAAGTTTATATATTACAAAGTAGTAAACAAAACTGTTCAAATTTTAATCCACCACTTTCTAGCATCTGGAGGAAAGGTTGCATTATTTACGACCAGGTGAAGATGGCTCCGGTAGGGGGATGTGTCACAGGCTACTGGAACAGGTAGGGTGGAAGAGGTGTACATGCTTTGGGAGTGGAGGAGGGTGGTGCAGTGGTAGCACACTTGTGTCCATAACAGGGGGTCCCGGGTTGGACTCCCGGTCCATCGTCATTTTCACATGGCCGTAGATAATGAAATATTGTTCAAAGTTTGAGATTTTTTTTTTAAATTTCAAATATATAAATGGACCAATATTTTCGAACATTCTACATCCCTTGTCTCCCATCCTAGCTATATGCTTGTCTGAGTATCTTATCATCTCTAGCAGTTTTGAGGGCTTGCATGAAGACATACCTTTCTCCGTCCCCAGCACAACCCAACGATCGCTTCCTGCGATATCACCTTTCATTCTGATTACGATTACTGTTTCATTATGATTACATAGTCTTCTGTAGTGTAGTAAAGGTATATTTTTCGCTGTGTTGTTTAATGAATGAAGTCGACGCAGTGGAAAGAAGCGGCAGTGGTGGTGGTGGTGGTGGCGGCGGCGGCGGCGGCAGTAGCGACGTGATTGCGGTGCGTTGGAAGGTCACTGTTGCTGCTCCTGACGCAACGTCAGTGGAATGCTCGTGGGTGGCAGCTTCAACTGCGTTGCATACACCTACGCATAGGCGTAATTAAAACTGCGATACTCACGTTTCCCTCGCGCATAATGGAAGCACGGACTGGCGCCAATGAATGCGGTTCTCTCGAAACACGCCATGAAGAATGACGGACTCTAGGTTTAACTTGAATTTGCAGTCAAATTTTCTTTAAATTTTGGTTATGTTTGAATAAAAATTGTATGAATTTTTATAAATACGATTATCACAATCCAGTAAACGTATTGCGTCTGCTAGCAAAGTAATATATATGTCATGAGACATTGAGCTCGGCGACAGGAGTATTTTTGGAGGCCATCATACACAAACGTGTCCGCATGATTATTGATACATCGCTCTGATACATTAAAGAGAATTTCAATTTAAGTTTTATTTATTAAAAAGTTCAACTATTATTTAGTTTACTGTTTTAAAATGTTTAAGATAATATTTATGTTCAAATTTACGAGTATAAATACTATACCAAGGACTTTACCCAGCACGGTTTACACCTGAGACCGTCTGGGAAACAGCACTTCGGGTCTCTCCTAGCTTCACATCTGACCTCACATCATCCACCTGCTCCATTACCTCCTCCTGCACGTTCCTCATCTCCTCCTCCACCTCCCTCTACTTCTACTTCATCTCCTCCTCCTCCCTCTGTTCCTACCTTATCACCATTTCCTCTTCCTATCTCCACACCCATTTCTTCTCCTGTCCCCGTTCTTTCACCTACTGCTTCCTCATTTCCCACGTCAACATCTATTCCTCTTGTCGCCCCCATACACCGTTACAACTTGCGCTCAGGAGTACGATGTGGTACTCGAAGGTGACAATCGCGTTCAGGTGCTGTGTGCGAGCTTCATCCGGAACTAGAAGCTGTACCAATTTCAAATTCCTCTCCACAATCTAACGTCGATTCCATTTCTCGTGAGTCACAAACTCTTTGCGAAAATAAAATAATTATATTTCATCATAATGTCCAATCCCTTTCAAACAAATTGACAGACATTGAAATTCTGGTACACGAAAATCGATTCGATTTGCTATGCCTCACAGAGCATTGGCTTTCAACTAACAACATCAACGATACTGCTATTTCTAATTATTATTTAGCAAGTTCTTACTGTCGGCAAAATTTTAAAGGCAAAAATCCCCACGGAGGTACGTGTATCTACGTTCGTAATGATATTTTATCTTCTCCACTGACAGGCTACGAGAACTTCTGCGTAGATAGTGTGTTCGAAATTTCTGCAGTTGAACTGACCGACACCGGTATTGTTGTTTTGTGTATTTATAGACCTCCTCAATCAGATCTTGACATATTTTTTCGGAACTTCGAAAATGTTTTAGAACATATCGCACATAAATCTACTAAATCTATCGTTATATGTGGTGATTTCAATATCGATTTCTTGAGTACATCCGACTCTGCACATTCACCAGTTAATCGATTCAAGAATCTTATCGACTCCTTCAACCTTATTACTACGATAAATGACCCCACTCGCCTCTCCGGCTCATCTCAAACATTGCTAGATCAAATTATAGTCAACAATGGAATCTCGTATCTCTCTGAAGTGTTTATCGCCGGATACAGTGATCACCTTGCTCAAGTATTGACTATTAATAATACACTAAAACCGCTTAAAATCCTTTACAAATTTACAAGAGAGTTTAATGACATAAATAAATCCATATTCGTAAATTATTTGCGTGAAGAAACATGGAAAGATGTTTACAATTGCCAAAACACCGACGACAAATTCAATGTATTTATCTCAACATTCCTAAAACATTACAACTCTAGTTTTCCCATAAAACGCAAGTTAATTAACACAAAAAAATACAATAGATGGATCACCCTAGGGATAAGAATTTCTTCAAAAAACAAACGCCGTTTATATTATCTTTCAAAACGCTATAACCAGCCACCCGAATTCCATAATTATTTTCGTAAATATAAGACTATTCTCCGAAAAGTAGTCTATGCAGCTAAAGTTATGGAAAACGACAGGCATATACTAAAATCGAACAACCGGATGAAAGCCATGTGGAATATTGTTAACAATTACACGTCAACTTCTGAAAATCGCGAAGAAAATGTTTCTTTACTAAACGATGGCAAGATCGTGTCAAATCCTCAGGACATCGCAAGTTTGTTTAATTCTCACTTCTCAGAAGTTGGTAAAATAACGAACTCAATATATCCAAATCAATGTCCTCCAATTATTACCACCCACATACCCAATTCTATGTTCACTTCCGAAACTAACGCCAGTGAAGTCATGGGAATCATCAGCTCCTTAAAAAACAAATTTTCACGAGGCATAGATGATATACCTGAGTTTATTGTTAAATCTTCGTCCCACGCTATATTAAATCCACTCGTAAATATTTTTAATAGTTCTTTATCGGAAGGGGTGTTTCCCAATATATTTAAGAGAGCTAAAGTGAAACCTTTACACAAGAAAGGAAACAAACTTAATATTGGAAATTACCGACCAATATCTCTACTACCCACTTTCTCAAAAATCCTAGAAAAATTGTTCTATAAGCGTCTTCTAGATTTTTTATCAAAATATAACATTCTCTCTGACGATCAACACGGTTTTAGGAAATCCTTTTCCACTACAAGCGCCATATTTTCCTTCTTAAACGATGTTACCACATCTCTAGACAGTGGAGAAAATCCTCAGGGTGTTTTTCTTGACTTATCCAAAGCATTCGATGTCATCGATCACGGAATTCTCCTTACCAAATTGCATTCTTTAGGCATTCGTGGACTTCCACATCAATGGCTAACTTCTTATTTAAAAGATTGATATCAACAGGTAGAAAATTCCTGTACTAAAAATAAAATACTTGAGCGTTGTCTTTCAGAAACAAAGCCACTTACTTGCGGAGTACTCCAAGGATCAATTCTCGGCCCTATACTCNCCTATACTCTTTTTATTGTATGTGAACGACATGTCATCATCCACATCAGATTGCAAAATGGTTCTTTTTGCTGATGACACTAATTTACTATGTAAACACGCCAATGCTCAAAAAGTTTTGTCTAACCTTTCGACTTGGTTCCATGCAAATCGTCTCATTGTAAACACTGACAAAACAGTGTCTATGTCATTTCACAATAGTATCACAAAATCTTTACCCCAGGTTTTTCTTTCTTTAAACGGATCGCAATTAAAAACTGTTACGAATACAAAATTCTTAGGTCTCCATATTCAAGACAACCTCAAATGGAATTGTCACATTGACAATCTTAATTCCCAATTAAGCAAATTGTGTTACGCATTCCGAATCTTAGTTAACGCAGTTAGTCCACGTATTTCCCGTTGCGTATATTTTGCAAACGTTTACTCCCATTTACGTTACGGCATTACCTTCTGGGGTAATTCCGGTCAGAGTATTCAAACTTTCAGAATTCAGAAGAGGATAGTTCGGATAATTTGTAAATCTCACCCCCGAAACTCTTGTAAACCTTTATTCAAGGAATTAAATATCTTAACACTTCCCTGCATTTATATTTATGAAACGGTCGTGTTTGTTAAGACCGAATTACTGAAGCACCACCCTTGCTTTATACGAAACAGTCTCGTTCACGAACACTATACACGCAATAGTAGTAATATTCATCGCCCTAGAGTGTCAACCACTCTTTGCCAAAAAGGACCGTATCATTCGGGAATTGTTCTTTATAATTCTCTGCCCAAGAATATAAAAGACATTATGAAATTGAATCTGTTCAAATCAGCGGTCAAAAACTACCTCCTGCACCAGTGCTTCTACAATGTAAAAGAATTTATTGATTTTAA
>NNCF01127644.1:333449-350378 GCA_002313205.1 Laupala kohalensis
TTTTTGAATCCGCCTCTGCCTTAGGGCCCTTGATCGGAATTGATGGGATGGTCCCTTGCTTGCTTCCGGAGAGTAAATTAGTTTTTTTTCCTCCACGTGGTCATACGCAGTTTGTACTGTTTTTTGACAATAAATTTATTATATGATGACCAATTTGGAACCCCTCACATGACGAGGTCCGAGGCGGACCACCCCTTCCGCCCCTGCCTGGGTACGCTACTGATTGTGTCATGAATGATACAATTCTGCAAACTATTATTGGAGAGTATTTGAAGTAATTGCTGATAATGTAGCTGTTTTGTACATTGTACGAAAATTTTCTTGTAGTGGAACGATCATTATTTGACTCGGGACTTTTTACGCAAAAAAATGTGCATGGTGAAATCTAGTGGACGTAAATTACGTGATTTTATCAATTAGGCGCTTAGGGTGCATATTGCTAGGCTGCTCATTCAGGCACCTGAAAGATGGGAGGTCAGGTAATAAATAGTAATAAATCCTCACTAATAGAAAAATGCGAACGCGAAAATGTGTGTCTGTTTGCTACTTGATTACGACTAAACCACTGGACCAAACGTGATGAAATTTGTCAAGGAGATAGTGTAGATGTCCAGGATGAACATAGGCTAACGTTTATTTTTTAATGTGTGATAAAAATAGATAGAAATGGTATTTTACAAGAAACGTCGATAAAATCGGGATAAATGAGAGTCATATCCACTTACGTTGCACAAACAGTTAGACCGAAGGGGACAACAATGAATGACAATATTGTTTATCTCAGAAAGTTCTACAAAAAAGTCCACAACATCATATCTCTATCAACAAAAATTATCCTAAATTATCGATAGAACGTTATTAAGGAGTGTTCCAATAGCTAAATTTAAGAGAATAATTTAAGAAGGAAAAATTCAGTCATAATCAAATTAAATGGGTTATTTGTTTTGTAAATACATTTGTTTTGTACAACATAGAAAACGTCTTTAAATAAAAGAAATCGACGAATAGTTTAGATTTTACAAGAATTGTTATGAAATGGTGCAGACGCGGATCCTGCGAGATAGTGTATTAAATTTGTATTATAATGAATTAGTAAAATTAGGATGTTGTATATGTTTTTAAAAACCAGTAAGTAAAAATATTTTGATCTTCGAGTATAGACAGATTTTATTTTTTCCTAAGTAAAAGTAGATTAGACTAAGAAAACGTCCGGGCAATAACGAGTAATTTTGAAAATGATGCATTTTAATTGTTTTAATAGATATTTTAATGGTTTTAATAGATATTTTGATTGTTTAATGGAATAATGCGTAATGGATAAGATGTAAATTTACAATGTTTCGCTAGATAGATTAGTACAGTGTTAGACACAAGTGCATTGGGAAACAAAAATAAAATTTGGAAAGAATAAAGGGTGTTGCAGTTTTTTCTGAACTGAAAAGAATAACATCACAAAACTAAGGTACGTCAAAAAATTTAATATTCTCTTATCAATGTGAACTACATCACTTGTCCCTATAGAAAGATACTTGAAATATATATTCGACATTTATTTCAACAAACTTCAAACTATTAAAAAAAATTACTGTTTGCATTAAGAAGATATTCCTGAACATGTTCGAGTACAACACTTTTGATCTCTTCATGTGTTCATGTCATTATTCATGTTCTTGAATGTCAATTCTAGCCTGACAACTTGACAGAATCAAGTTGGTTGATGTTTTGTGCTTGTTCTTCTTTAATTGAGAACACTTTAAAAAGACGAAGTGTTCACAATTAAGGAAAAGCAAGCCCAATACATCAACAATATGTGGTTTTTATTCTCACTTGTCACATACTTTGTGATTTATAATAATGTATGGATCCCCACCAATTACTTTCAGACATTCCATTGAAATTAAGGTATTTGGGTTTTACGTTGGGAAACACATAGAAATCTCTTAAATTGCGGTGAACCTCACTGCCAAGTAACAGATTAATTATGTTATGTTGAATGAAAATGGGAAATTGGGAGCGCGTTAAGCTCAAAGTCCCGAGTTCGTATCTCGGTCCCGTCTCCCATTTTCATTCAACATAATTAATTTACGTTGGGAATTGCTTATTTTGTTTAGATACAGAAGAGCGTGTTCCTTGATGGGCTGATTCTCTTAGTTGTGACCATCTGTAGTTGGTATGCGTACAACTCGACATCATCATGCATAACATAGACTCAGTCAGGGTAACTGAGGCGGGGTGGGGGGATGTATTTGTTAGTATATTAGAGGAGGGACCTTTGCTTTTTATACTTCCTGTCCTAACTTTGCAACTAACGCTTCAGTTTTAGGATCTCTGTGTGTCCACCAATCATCTCGCGCAGTCATCCAGCAAATGATTTACGAACAAGAAAATATATATTCAAGGTTCCTTTTCAAGATTTTTGAATTTTCTTATCATCCAGATTCTTTCATATCGACTGTAAAAATAATTCTATGAATTGGCTTGAATATTAGAGACAATCATTTCACATTTTGTTGCTTTTTAATATTGTTTGTCAGGATATATAACTATTAAGAAATATCCAATTGGTGTGTACGGACATAAAATTGTTTCAAAATCAGTGTTTTGAAAGAAATGTAGACAATTTTTATATCTGTGTTGTGTATCTTTGCGTCTTCCCTGTTCTTTGTTTATTATACTTATAATTGTACATTTTAAAAGAGTACAAACGTTTTACGAGTTCGTGGGTATGTAGAAATAATATCTGCGTTTTCTACCTCTTAATCAACATTAAAAAGTATCGTACAACATTTGTGAAATACAAAATCATTGTTTTCAATTTTCGCATTTACCGTCATGTTTGCCTCTTGTGAGATCTTGCATCGCACACCGTAGTAACTCCTGGCGCTTTCATTAATTATATTCGATGATTCTTACTTCGTTTCTTGAATTTTCTAGTAAATATTTTAGTATTAAAAATAACGCATCTGCTTACATTACTTTCACGAGGTGGTGTAGATATGAGGATATGGGTGTAGATGTGACATCAACATGGATCATCTTCCAGTAACGAACTGATTGATGTACTTTGGGCAAAGTGCATGAAGGTTTTTTACGTTACCTTTTTCTGCTTCCTCTAAACGCAGCAATACAATGTATCTAATTTACATGTTCTTACGATTTTGATTGATCATTTAAAATCGATCCGATTTAATCAGAGTTCCATTTAGACAAGGTCAGGATTTACGAGGCTCTTTAGTCTCGTCTACTACAAAGTGATAATTTTGATTAAGAATTTTTATGATCTAATTATCGTCCCCTATCGAAATCATTATCTCCTGTCTGAAAGATCATTCATGCTGATAAATTAATTTAGTCTACATTTAGATTTGACAGGAGATACCAAAAGCGAACTAATCTCCTCCTTCTCTTTTATCTTCATTCTTTATGGGTACGCATGTATTCTTGTCTGTAGCGATGGAAGTTGCAAGGTCCAGTCGCAGACTCGTTTGCGTTATGGAAATGTGGCGGAGACTTCATGTAGAAGCCTCATAAAAGTGAGTGGACTTCATCACACGACGAGTCTCCACTTGGATTCCGGCGATCATGGGACTGGACTAATACAATGGGACTGGACGCAGCAAATCAGACATCATTGTACGAGTACATTTCACATATAAATGAAATAAATAATTTCTGTATATTCGTGTATCACGAAGCGTTTATAACACATTTTGAACTGTAATTTTGAATAAAGTACTTATTAGTCTCCTGTAAATATTCTTGAAAAGTTCCAGAATTACTGATCAGTAGCTTCTCTGTTCATGCTTCGGAATACATATAAAACAAAAATATTCTATAAATATTTTAAGAAAAAACATTTATTAATACTTAACAGGACTAAATATTAAAACTGGATCAACAGGACAGAAATATTCAATCCTGATAAATTGTTACATGATGTTGTTATGATGTGTTACGGGAGTTTTTGTGTAAACTGTAATATAATGATAAATTGGGAAATTTTATTTATGACTTATGTATATTTTCTTTTCGTTTTTGACGAAGCGAGGTTAAGAGGTCTGGGACCGAATATTTTTTATTCATGCATTTTTGTTTCATTTATGCATAATAGTTTTTTCCTAACAGTTCACAACCTTGGTACGGTTGTGTTCATCAACTCTGCAACCCCATCCTGACCCGGATTTTTTTCCGGTTTTTCTTCAGGTAGAGGCGGATTTATCCATTGGCGTGAAGTCATTAATACTTTTGTTACTATTAATTTCGAATTTTTCTTAATATCTACTATTTTTTGAAATTATAAATGAAGCACGTTTCTGTTAAGTAATTTTTATGAATATTAAATCAGCCACTGCCCTTGGGCTCTTGATAGGAATTAATGGGATGGTACATTGTTTGCTTCCTCCGGGGAGTAAAATAGATTATTGTCTTCCACGTTGTCATACGCAGTTTCCTGCTTTTTTGAAAATTAAGTTTATTTATTTATAACCAATGAATCTGCGAGTTGGAATTTGGAAAAAGAGACGTTGGGTTCTCTTTGAACATGTACCGGATGGACATTTTTTTGATCTAAGTCTCACCTAGTTAATATCTCAGTCCGAGTGGGGAGATTGAATCCGCGCTCTTGTGCTCTGCAGCACGTTTAGTGCGAAGATTCTACCATTTCGGTACAGTAGTCGGAACTCTACCTAAAAGTTTTTTTTTCTGTTGTTTTATCGCATCGTATGCTTGCAGATACGTTACAGAAAATTGAAGTAGAGATACAGAATACGGATATTTTTATAATTTCTGGTGGTTTTATTGGTTATACACTTGTCTCACACTATGCGGTGTGCATTGAGATTGAAGTGAAAAAATACCAACTATTAGTATAACCATGGATATAGTGTAACTATCGTATCGAAAATTTATCCAAAAATATGGCAAATATATTCTACCCTTTTAAAAATTAAGTTTATCGTTCAGTATCATCATGGCATTACCTTCCTGGGCATCACTTCCAAGGAGACTCTCATGCTTGTTCCGTGTCTTATTGTTAGTCTATGTCTGCCCCGCCCTCTCTCTCTCCGTGGTGGTTTCCTTGACCACCACCTACACCTCGTAGCCTTTGTCTTTTGCTGCGTCTGTCCGTCTGTTGCTCCACTTGGTCGGTTGCAGCCACCCACGCGTACCTGGCGCTGCGTCGTCGCGTGCGCTATCTCGTCGGCCGCCGCCGCCGCCGGTCTTCTCTTCTGCCACTGAAAGAGTGAGGACTGTAAGCTCTGTTCACTGTTCAGTTCTGTTCAGAGGGCGTGGCGCGCGACGGCCTCGACCTCTGACGGAGCGGCGTCAGGGGCGTTGCGGAACGATACAACATTGAAACGGGATGCTTTTCTTTTCATTTTTAAGCTTTAGATATCGATAAAACCAAGACTGGAATAGATATAAATTTATAGATGTGATTTTTGTTCAGAAACTCAAAATCGTTTACACCTAACACAATTTCCTTCAGCTAATATCTAGTCATGGAAACATGAATGTAAATCTTTAAAAAATGTAAATTGTATCCAGCAGTGCATGGGTGTGGTGGTGGGGATGAAAATGTAGCCCATGTATATTTCGATACACTGTTTCTGAACGTAGAACATATATTTTTAAAATGAAAAGGGAATTTCGATATTAATAATTGGAAATTCGTAGAGAATGACATGCAAGTTTCGAAGAAACAAAGCAACTTTTTACTGAAATTAGGAGTATACGAGAAGTAATAAAAGAAGAGATATAGAGAATTTCAAAAAAGAAAAGACACATATCACCAAAGACTAGATCTAAATGAAGGAAGATAATATGCAAGTAGAAATACACTGTACGACCCGGGTGATGACCTACAGTTCACGTACCGGAGGAAAGACGGCAAGAAAATTAAGAACAAAATATTGATATTGATGATAGACGCGTACTAGATAGAAAGAGGTACTACTGTTGTAATAGCTGTAGAAACAACGAAGGTGTTACCTACGAAAAAAACACAAAATACTGTACACGTACTGGTGAATTGTGTGAAGTTACTTCTTTCTCCCCGTTTTTGTGTTTGTGCGTACTGGCTACAGGATGGAACATGTTCAGTGTTCACACAGAGAATCCGATAGAGTAACGGACCAGGTCGGGCTCCCGACCCGTCTCCAGGCTATCTGATTAGCAGTTAAATTAATTCTGGTGACAAGGGTATGAATGTTCGATCGTAAGTGGTAGATATTGTTGTTCAAAAGCAAATTCACACTCGCATTTACACACAGAAGTCAAAGAATGACACCTAAAAAGTTAGTGAGAATTTTTTTTTAACATGTACTACACGAGTCCTCTATGTTTTTTTTCAAATGTTTATATATTATATTTTTGAAGACATCTATTTTGTTTTGCTACACAACTTTTAGTTGACATTAACATCGCTTTTGCACGTGTGCTTAGTAAGATAAATGCATATCTATTAATCTCGTAAATATTGTAAAAAGGAGAATGTGGTAGTTACTTTGTAAAAAACGTTATCGGACTAAGATTTTTCAATTCGTCCCTCAAGGTTTGGAAACCTCTGCTAGGAGAGGATCCATTATGACACCTTAGAATACACATATTTGCGGAACGCCCTAACTTTTACAAGAAATGAGTTTTGAATCGTTATCCCTTGTGTGTAACATTGTTCACATAGCATATACATTTGAAAATTGTATTATTTCGTAATCTGTAGGCTACAAATGTATGTCGTCCTTTCGTCTTCATGAATGAGTCTTTTTATTATTTTTTGCCCTTCCAACTGATTTATTACTATTACGTCCTATGTGTCGAAGTAAAGTCAAGTAATACTTCTTCCGGACTCCAAGCCACTCCTCTTCGTTCATGAAGGGCTTTGTTCAGTGTTACGTAAGCCTCTGTCTTCCACATTACATCAATTTCTTTTTCGTTACGTAGGGCGTAGGCTGCGTGCGTCCTGGCGGCGAAGCAAGTTACGTAGAATCTATGGTGGTAAAGGAGACAGCTAGAAATTATTTGAACGAAAAGGAAAGAGAACTATTGGCTCCATAGTTTCAAAGATACAATTCAGAAGTATTTTTATAAAGTAGATTTCCCCATTTTTTATTTATTTGTTCACTATTTACGAAGTGTTTACTTTGTCCCTTGTCAGTTACGTTATTTTCGGTAGACAGCTTTTGAAAGTAATGATTTTCTTCTAAGAATATTTAAATAAATTGTGAACGGGGTTATCTTTTGAACTGGAGATAGCGCTTTATCCTCGGGTAGAAAAGGAACTTGATTTTTATTTCCAATTATCAGAACTTGCCTTATTAAAGGAAAAATTAGATCTTATTCTCAAATTGTACCTTTTGTTCGTAATTAAATAACAAAAAGAGAAGATGAAGAGAGAGTGCAATTAGAGTCAATGCGAGTCTAATGGTAAGTGGAAAAGGATGGTAAAGAAGTGAGAAGATTTCCGTGTCAGCTGGGTGCTAAGCAAATGAAGTCCCTGTGGAAAAGCGACAACATAACATAGTTACTAAGAGAGGCGACGATGACGAGGCTAGGGTTTTTGCTTCTCCTTGAGAATTGAACAGTGATTTATGACCCAAAGCTTGAAACAATGGACTCACATGGTTTTAACCGTGCGAGGGACCTCTGGCCCTCCACGTGCGCTTCACACGAACTTTCATTTTCGATTTCAAACATCTGACATCTCATTACAACCTCGTTGTTACTACGTCACTTATTTTGTGAACTGTGTTTTAAGATAAAGTACTGGAAAATGAAATACAACATAATGTGTAGAGAAATTCTAATAGTCTTGTGAGTCTACCAAGAACAATCATTCATTAGCAGAAAAAGAAATCTGTGTTCTTCTGTGGGCGCAATTGTTGATCGACCCTATCCAGTATACAAGAATGTATGTGATCATCTGAACCGAGGAGGAAAGGAAAACCCCAGCGGTGGCGCTGGTGGTAGTGTTGTCGCTCATCACCTAGTCATCCCGGGTTCGATTCCCAATGGGGCCAGAAAGTTTGTAGCTTTTCATATTAATGTCCCAGTTCATATAGCTGTGACTACTGAAAAGCCAACCTTCCTTCCGCTATCCAGGACCTCCTTAACCCATCTATAACTCTAACTATTACTAAGTACTTCTACTAACCTCTCCTCGTGGGCCAAGTTGTTGGTAACCGGCCCACCTACTTACAATAGACTTATCACCCACCTCCTAACTCCTATCGCTCCACGTAGATAAGCTTCAATAGCACGCTACATTTCACATTTACAAATACAACAACAACAAAAAAGGAAGGAGAATGCTACAAATTTTCTCGCCCGTTGGGAATGGAACCGGGGCTAAGCGAGAGCACTAGCCTTAATACGGCAAATACTTAATTTTTTCAAGTTTGACATTTTTTATTAATGGAATGTAATATTTGAAATAATCCCACGCAGAAATCGCCGTCGTTGAGCCGACTTTCGACGTCGAGATCGAGTCGAAGGACGACGTCGAATAAACGACGTTGTGAAGACGCCGTTCTCCGACGTTGCATGCGTACGCGTTGGCGTCGTCTTCACGACGTTGTTTTTTTGACATCGCCGCGACTTTGACGACGTTGTAAGGACGTCGTTACGTCTCGAAATTTCTACGTTGTATCGTATCTCAAAATTGCCTCCTTGTTGCTTTGACTTCAGTTGTCAATCATTTTTTTAAAATTTGATTCCGCATTTACATTGTTTCGTTTATTTATCTGTTCTGAAAAATCTTTATTTAATCCCTTTGCTATTCAAATCCCTTTGGTAATTTTTTCTTAAAGTGTCTTCCTTAAACCTCGTGTTGTAGTTAATTTACATTAGTGTCAGATGAAGACACATCTGATGGACACGCTTCATTTAAGGGAATGTCATTCATTCCGGAACGACAAAATGACGTGAGCACGGCTCAGAGAACAACATTGACTGGGCGGAGTAGAACGGGGGGTGAGATGACGTGAAAGGGTGAGCGGTGAGAATAACTGAATTGTCCCAAAAGTTTGAATAATGCGATTAAGGCAGCGGTCTCCCATTGTGTCGTTGCTTGTTGCGAGCTTTCAGACTCGAAATTGGTTGGTTTGGCGGTGTATCCGGAGGTTTGTTCTTAATAGAAATTTTTTTAAAACTTCAATCAACTCAAAGTTTTATAACTAAGTAAAACAATTTTGGTTAATGTTATAATGTATAGTTTATGGGGGAATAATATGAAATTCTAAAAGAATTGTACAACCGTCAACGTATCTTTTGTACTGCAGTCGTCTCTCGAATAGAAAATGAAACTTAAATTCAGTCATTAATGCCGCTTTTAGCTCAATAAAATGAAATCAGTACTTACTTTTAAATACTAACTTAAGAATACACGATGCTAACAATAAGGTGTAACCGCCGATATTTTGAAATAGACCCGAGGATTGGCGGATTGAGAAAGGCGCAATACTCGAAATCCCCAGTCGGAACTTAGGTACGAGTGGGGGGACAGGAAAATCATTGGAGTTTTCGATCACGTGTAAATTCAAAATTTTAGGATGTTGGAGGTGGCAGAGGAGTCGTAGAAAGGGATGAGGGCATTTAAGGCATGGCAAATGGTTATTTCGCTCATTATTATGATCATTTTTCAGAGATTCTCGTGTTATTTTGGAGATCATTTTTCAGCTCATTCTCTTGCTATTTTTGAGATCATTCTGAGCAGTTTTCAACCAAGTTTCGTCATGATCAATCTGAGCAATTTTCAGATCAGTTCTTTTGACCATTTAGAGCGATTTTCGCCAGATCATTAGAGAAATTTTTCTGAGCATTATTCTCGGCCTTTTAGCCCACTCAGATTTTTGTGAGAATTATTTTCTCATCGGTTTTTCAAAAACAATAGTGCGGCATCACAAATCATTGAGTTTGTCGGGAGCGCCGAGCCAGATCGCTCGTGAGCCGAAATGGTGTAAAATCGAATGAAATTTCGGAGTTCGCGATCGTCCAGACGCCTGGGGTTCGAGCCGCGTGACGCCTGAGGACACCTGAGGACGCCGGGGGTCTAGCTGGCGCGGGGTTCGCGCGACTGGAAGGTCAACGCACCCTGTATTTACCACCGTAGAGTTGATCACTCATCGAGGCAGGTATTTTCTTACGAAGGTTGTGAATTGTCCAACCTACGTCGTAATGCGCATAGTCGAGAAGAGGAAAGCGGAAGTAGTAAACACCGGAGGCCTAGAATTGAGGACTGGAACTTGTGAGGCCAATTGAAAGAGGCCAATTACCGGTAAAGATTTCCGCCTAATGATTTTGGACGTTGTAAATTAATGTAAATTCAGTGCTTTGTTAATGAAAAGTTTTTTTGTTCTGTTCATAGAAACATATTGATTTGTCTAAAACTTGTGTAATGTTGAGGCCGAAGTCGGAAGGAAATGCAAAAAAAAAAAAATAGGAAGTGACGTGTGTTTTTTGGGGGTATGCATGGGGATCATGTTATTGTTGTACAGTGTTTGATGAGTAAAATTAATGAATTTAATTTGTAAAAATAGCGTTTTCCTGTAATGGAACCCCAGCATGGTCTTTCCCTTCAGTAAACAAATACGAGCCCTAAGATATTGTGGAACCCTGAGATCGAGCTAGGATATCAATTTTATCAGTTCTTTAACATTTTATTCCATAGAAATCACGTGCAAGTGAAATGTGTGATTGATAAAGAGTTATAATTAAATATGGTGATATGAAGATTGTAATTTCAAGTGTAAAATTATTATTTACGATACAACAGTTATTTCACTCTTGATATTCCATACACAAAGATATTGGTATTGATGGAAATATTGGTCATGGGATCCGCGATACCTGGAATCAATGCAGAAACACCAACTTCTTGTAGTCATTTAAGTACAATTGTTCATCGATAGAGTTTTGAATGTAGTTAAACCGCATTGTCCAAATAATATGACTTAGAAATATTGCAATTTGACACAGAAGGGGAACAGGATGTTGTTGTTTTTTTCGTGGTGTCCCATAATTCGCGGCGCCTTCCTTCCAAACGAGCGATGTGGGTTGCTGGAAAGAAATTTGACAATGGTTTCCGAATATTTCGTTTTCTTTGTATTCGCGTATACTACGTGGTTCAATGAAATGCTAATTATTTGATTCAACATTTGAATGAATCATTATTCGCTTTTGAAATTACTGTTAAAATGAATGAACAAAAAATCTTTGCGTTCGTGATTTTTGACACACTATTTCTAAGAGACGTATAAGAAAGTTCACAATAGTACCTAAATACTTGCTAAATTTTAATTGCTAATAATTTTTAATAATATTAACAGCTAATTGTTAAATATTATTTAACGCGTCACAGTCGACGATAAGAAAACAAATTGTTTGTTAACTTGGACAACTTACGAATATGACCCTATGCACATGAACTACCTTGATACAGCAGAGAACTTGGGTGAATGAGCAAGGGAAGAAGACACTATGAAACTTTATTATCTTCTCTCTCATTTGCGAAGAATTGCCTTTAAATACATTTTTTTCCTTTTGTTTCATGTTTAGGAAATGTTCGCTTGGGTGATAAAATACCCGTTTGTGTGTTCTCAGAAAAATAAATGAAAGAATATCTCAAGTTCATAATTCAACAATGCGCGACTTTAAAACTCAAAAGTGTGTTGTAAGTTGGGCATGTTAATGACAAGCTCCATGACCTTTGACTTAGCCTCTCCGCCGTTACACTTCGACATGTTGATGGGAGAGCACGAGGAAGGGGTGTCGAGGTCATTGTGTCATGGAAAAGTGAATCGAGGTGCTTCCAATCTCTGCTGTTGCTCGTGTTGTATCCTCTCTCGTTTCTATCTACCGGAGTTATTGCGAAGTCTTTTCTTTTGTTTGTTTTCATTTTGTTTCAACGTCTTCTGGAGAAGGAACTGCCAAGTGACAGTTTCTAGCTTAAAAGATTGTTTTTTTCTGTATCTTTCACACTCTTTGAGTGTTGTTTCCTGTGCTTATCTTGTTTTGATAATTCTATTTTCAATAATTGTGTACTAATGATTCTATGTTTCCGTGTCATTAGTGGCGGATCTATGGGCGGGGGACTAAGAAAGCTTAACCCTCCCTCCATTGGACCTGAACTAAAATATTAATAAATGTGGGCCCTATTAATAAGTTGTTGATTCTCTAATTGATGAGTTGATGTCTTTTATAAAAAGATAATATTTATAAAATTTGTGTTGTAAACACAAATTTTTAAAACATGTTTTCTCAAGACCCCCTTGATTACCGTTTACATCTGCCACTGGGTGTCGTTGGAATTGAATTTTTTATTAATGAATGAAATATTTTACTGCCATGAAATATTAAATCTATGATGTGTGATATGTGGTTGTACCATAAAAGATGTGTTAATATTATTGAAAAAAAAAATTGCTTGTAAATTTGAAACAACATAAGGTAGGCTCTACAATTAACACCCTGTGTTAAGTAACGCCCAAACTACAGAAAACATACTTTAATTCGTATGACTTGCGTCACGACTCATGCACACATGGTACACACCTATTAGAACAAGCAAGCTCGAAGGCAAGTCGTTTGTACCACCATATTGCCACTGACGTTCTTCAACGACGTCAGGAACTCTTTAACATAATGTCTTTTTAATTAAAAAAACCTTCATCATGATATTATTTTTTAATATGACAATGGGTTTGATAATTGTTTTAAAAAAGTATTATAATAGAAGTTTTAACCTATGTTGCGTGTGTTAAAAAAGTTTGATATTTCGTTTGTTTAATTTTGATTGTTTTTTGTATTCCTACAAACGTTATTACGTGCCTTTATGTTTCATAACCATTATTAATGTATTTTTGCGTCCAGCACCTTATTTACCGAATGAGCGATAAAAGACGCTCTATTTTTAACATCTCCCAAGACAGGGTTTTAAAAAGTTGTTACTGACATGAAAATTATAGTTACACCTTACTACTGGAATTTTTCAATTCATAAAACTTTATTAAATCTTTCTATCGAATTGTATATTTAATTTAAACTGTATTTACAAGAAAATGGATTTAAGTTAGGCGGGTATTTGCTTAGTGTATCTTATTTTAAGAATTGAACTATTCATTTAAGACGTAATTCTCATTTGTACATTTCGTCTTGTGTATTCTGATGTCACTGACTTCACTTCACGCCACCCAATCTTTTACGAAGACTAATACGGCTGGCTCTCCAGCCAATGCGGTGCTCTATTCGTTAACGGAGGGTCACGTCCAGACACGGAGAGCGACGCCACACATGCATGTAATCCTCACGGCAGGCTTCTCCTTTGTTGCCTTACTAATTTCCATGTGCAAATATAGCAAGTGAAGTAATATTGCACAGAGTTAAGCAGACCTTCACAAGTGTGTTTTCAAATTTGTTTCGGTGCAAAATGAATTGGCTGAACGTGCATCACCCTTTTCTTTTTCGTACGCTGATGTGGTAAACTCCAAGAATGAAGTTTCATAGAGGGAGAGGCAACAGAGTTTGCGGCGCCTATAGACAGAATACTACAATTCTTCTGTTGACAGTGCCCATAAAATATCGCTCAAAAGTATTAATATAGTACCCGCACCATATCGTGCGAGCAACAAGTTCTAAAAACAAGTCTTTCCTTGATATTAATTATGTCAATAGTGTCACGCTGTAAGAGTTGGAAATGCTGCTCCAACTAGCCTGCCTCTTACGTTGTTTTTTTTTCACAAAGAAAGCGTTTTGCCTTTGAAAAAAAAAAACAACCCTATAAGCTGTCTNTAAGATGCAATGCTTAAGGAATTTTTTTTGTGGGGCTTTACGGCTCGTCGTCATCGAGGTCATTAGAGCCCTAAAACTTGTACATGTAGGGAAAATGCAGTTACGCACTAAGGAGAGCAAACATGATTCTCCCAGCGTGTGGGACTCGCCGAATGACTCAACCATGCCCACTAAAACCCTCCTGAATTGCAACTCAAAACTCAAATATCAACATATCTCAAAACATTACTTATATCATTATGTTTTAAAAAAGGAAGAAAGATGAAAATGAAAGATACCCTAGCGTCGGGATCGAAAAGAACAAGAGATGACCAAGGAAGGTCAGGAAAGAGAAAGGAAGGAGCCTCGCACAAGTAAGTGGAAGTAATGCCAGTCTCAGCTCGGGGCCCCGTGTTTGCCAAACACATACTTACTAGATGTAAGTCTCCTGGGGAGTTAAGGAATTCGTGATATTCCATTATTATGTAGTTCTGTGATATGGTATCTTCATAACACCTTTTGTTACGTAGTCTTCGGTTCCATCTATCAATCCTTCCTTCCTTTCTCCAAAAGGATTAATTCCCTCATACGATCAAATCGGGTTAGGTTTTGTTCTGGGATATTCCCACTTCAAGAGTAATTTATCTTCAGTTGGTTCAACACCTTTAAATTCAGCCATAAACCGGATCTTCCCAATCCTTTCCGTCCTTATCTTCCCTTCCCTATTCACGTGACATGTATGTACGAGTTTCTACATGTTCATTCGTATTCACCGTTCGCGCGTTAGGGAAACAATTGCGGAACAATGGCCGTTTTACTATCTTCCCTCGCATCAAACCATTCGATATAATCTCCACAACTAATTTGCGTTAAAACAAAAATGTTTAATAATCTAACAGGAACATGTAATAGGTTTCAATCCTTTAATTTAATTCCCGTATCGATAAAACGTTACTTTTATGTTTTTAATTACTCCATCTGAAAGCAATTGCTTTAAGAATAGACGTCGTGTAACTCACCTGAACTATGTCTACACAGGCGAACCTCCTTCACCTTGCTCCTCTGGAGATTAGTGTGGGGCTTGTTCAGTCAGCAACAGCAGCAGCTCCAAAAGCGTGGGCGTTTGACAAAGGGAGGGTGTTATTAATCGGCATGTGACGAGACAGCCACCGCCGCCGCCGTCACTGTAGCCGCTGAGTCGCGTTCCGCACCGCGAGATCGTCCTGCTGACTCATTGCGTTGCGCCGTCTGCGTGCACTGCGGGTAGGGAGGCCTTGATGCGGAAGGCTGCTAGAAAGGAGTTGGAGACGTGGAAGGTACGCAACACGAGAAACCTCAACCAAGAGCATGTTGCCAACCTCAGGATCACGACGTGACAAGTTGATATGATTATGATGAGTTGCTTCGTGTTTGGTGCGTGAATACTGCCGACGTGATATCTGCACGCGTCAGCCGGCTTCTGCTAGCCTAACTACAGACATTTCTGGGGGTTAGGGTTGTTTTGCCCACTTTTCCGTCTGCGCAGGATGATGGAATAAGCATAATTCCATAAGCTTTCGTACATCTAGCTTTCATGAAGACCACTTTCTACACAAGTGCGAACTAAGATATAACATTTTTATTTCGATAGTGAGTCAGTGTTTTTTAGAAAAATAACACTTTCCCCTCTCGTCCAATAGCAAATATTCAAGGTCATGTCTGCAGTATAAAGCGTCGGCACTGGAGAGCTGTCGGTCTATACCATAGACTAATAACGTTATATTAGATCCGTAAGGTAGTACCAGAAAACCGACATAGATAAAGGACGTCGTAGTCTAAATTCTTTATAAATTTTTATAACCCAGTAGCATGAGTGATTATAGAGAAACATTGACTAGTTTTAATTATGGATTAATTTGAAAATCTTAACATTAAGTTGGTAGCGAAATCGCTTAGAGCAATTGTGAGATGCATCTGGGGTGGACAAGCCCGACTCTTTGGTGATTTAGTTTTTTTATATAATTTTGGTTGATTTTTAGTATAAACAGAATTAAGACCTCGTTTTTATTACAATTGCACATGCAACTAGTGAAAAAGTATACATTGGTGTATCAGTGGGTTATTGTACTATTGTATAGAGCTATTTGATAAAGATAATGCATGCTATGTGAATTATATGTGGGTTAATTACAGAAACGTTATTGCTTTGTGGGTTCACTATTTCCCTGTGTAGCAAACCCCAAAACTATTCCATAAGACGTTGAAAGGGGAACGAGTGTGCTGTGTTTTATGCTGGAGTGCTGCTTGGAGTATTAGAATGCTGAAATTTCTCATTTGAGTCGTTGTCACAGTGTGTCTCATTTTCAAACCTATTCCCAACAATTTTTACATGCGAGATGAATTCTATCGGCAAAACGCCGTTGAATGCTGGAAATTGTCCCGATTTCTTTTTCCTGAAGACGACCAAAACAAAAAAAGAATTACACATATTCATCGTTCGAATCCTGAGTTATGGTCTTGAGTTCATACCAAAATTCCATGGAAAATTGCACTTTCAGTTTTTCTCGAATATTCCGGGCAACTTTTCCAATTTTTCTTTCCCTAAAAACCTTATTCTGACTGCGAACATTTAAAAAAATTGCCAAATCGGTCCAGCCGTTCTCAAGTTGTGCTCACCAACGAACCTTTTTATTTATATAGATTTCTTTCATAAATATACAATCCGCCAATGCCCTTGGACCCTTGTTCAGAATTGATGGGATGGTCCCTTCCTTGTTTCCGTAGTAAATAATTTATTAGTCCCCACGTGCTTATACGCAGTTTGAAACTTATTTTTTTACAATAAAGTTTATTTACTAATATATTCTACCTCCTCGTAATGTGTCGCTGAGATTCCGTGGAGGCGGGGAAGATGTAACGGAACTGGTGATTGCGGTCAACAAGTCGGCGTGACTCGTAAGAAGGGATGACCTAGCAAGGTTACAGGGCAACACGGGTGGAGAAGAAACACTCTTGTCGAGAGAAAATGGTTACATTTGCATACACCGGAATCTGACAGTTCCCTATAATGATACGCTGCTCCGTGTGGAATCTCTTAAGATCGAAGATCGCCATTTTGAAGAAAATTCTGTTGTTGCAACGGTACAAGAAAGCATGTATAAAATTTACGGTGCGACCGTGTGGCTC
>NNCF01127644.1:350601-400696 GCA_002313205.1 Laupala kohalensis
AATATTCCCTACGCCTGCTAGGACCACGAAATGAATGCTAGTAAGGCTCAGTTATTGTGTGAGTTTACTCTCGAGGAACAGCGTCTAGGTAGGATCCAGATTGCTGTATTCGAGTACAACTGCGGTGGTTAGCCGCAGAGGGCGGACTTTTCTTACGCCACAGCTATTTGAACTGATGAAAAGCTACAAATTTTATCTTGCTCCACCCGGGAATCGAACCCACGATGACTTGGTTACGAGCAATCACCGTGGCCACGACTACATTATTTCGCCGTCAGCACTATTTGATATTGTGGATGGAAGCCTCTGATTTCGAGGATGATTATAGACTTGTGAAAATCAAAATTTGATGAAGAATAGAATTTAAAATTGAGATTCGGAGAGATAAAACTATCCTGGTATCCTTTTATTACAGACAGATCCACGCATGTGACTTACAGTTGTTTTGAAGGGCATCACTCTCACTATTATCGAAAGTGACTATGCACGCAAAAACTAAATTAATCAATATTTTTAATTAACTCCATTAATTAATTAACTCCATTAATTAATCACAGCACTATAAAATTGAAATGAATAATTCAGAGCTTATAATAAAATAAAATGTAATGAGTTACTACCAGCAGTGCTATATAAAAAGATAAGAGTATCTGTTCTATTTTGTGGAATTTGTATTTAATTTATAATAAAAAGTTTTTAACGGATTCAAGATGTGAGTTATCTCACAGGCCCTTAATTACTGTGAGATAAACAGGACCACTGAGGAAGTCTGGAACTCATTTAGAGCTCACTGTGAAGGCACATGTAGGAGTTCCAAATGATTCACTGGGAACATTTTTTAGTTTCTTTCAACGGACCTTTTTTCAATAGCAACAAAGTATATTGCGGTGTAATGTGAGGATACTGTGGAAACTTCGTTATTCAAAAAAAGGCCAATATGATTGGGATATTGAAAATTCCGGATTTAAGATAATTTCAGAATTAATATTGTTGAATGTTGTGAAAAATTGGAAGGAAAACTGACAACTTGGATAAAATATACATGCTTTTATGCACATTGTGGGTGCGCATTTACACAATTTAAACAACTATTTGTACTTGACGGGAGGCCACTACTCGTAATAAGCCAGCACAACAATAAGGGTCGAGTTAAGGGAAACTGTGGTCTACAATGACCTCCCATGTATCACATGCTTAGCGATTTCTTCCACATATGTTGGCGGAACACTTACTTTTGTTGGCGATTTCGATGGGGGATGTTCGAATACCGAGGGGTGTACAAGAAATTTTTCCAGAATATTTTTTTCTGGCGAATGAGGTGTGTATCAATAACTATTGTATTGTTGAATGTTTGGCCATTACTAGTTTTATATGTAATCTGTATGTATTCCTCATTTTGGCCAACTAAGGACCACGATGATGAGTGTTAGTCAGGCCCAACTCTACGTGAGTTTACCCACTAGACATCGTTAAAAATTTGGAGCGAACTTCCGCACGTACCGGAGTATTACTACTCTGGTAATACTTTTCAAAGTTTTTCTAGTCCCGCGGGGAATCGATCCCGGGATTTTGCCATGGGTAGCCCTGAGCTATCGCAGCATGTATACTCAAGTCACCAAGAGTTTGGAACAAAAATAGCGGACTCGAGTGGTGTTTCAGTGCAGCCACCACCAATATTTTAGAACAAAAACCCCGACACTCCTTAAGACTTGGACTGCCTCAGATTGTCGTTTGATATTAAAATCATTGTTTGGTAGCACTTACTCTACCTTACGGGTGTACCAACTTTGTGGAAACAACAAAGAGACTACCGTAAAATGAATTTCGTTGAAAGTAGATTAAAAAATTAAGATTTCTTGGATAATTTATGCAATGTATTTTATTAATAGGAATATTAATTTTGTGTTACTCTACAAAGGATAAGAAACGAGTATTTTAAGGACAGGCTCTCCTAGAGGTATTTTGTCAAGTTTGGGGGTAGTGATACAACGTATAAGATGGAAATATCACCAAGTCAAGTATTGTACGACACAGGTGGAATCAATTGAGTAGGTTGGCAATTCTCCCGAATTTGGTAACTTTTCGTACGGCAGCTAGACTTATGTGCATATTGCCTGTATTATAATGAATAGAAAAAATATGAATGTATGTTATTTTCGCAGATACTTTTTGATTGTAATCTCATTTATTACAAAAAAGAAGAAAACTTCTTGGTTTGCCCCAGTATTCCATCTGCAGCAGCGGTTCATGCTCACAGCTGAAGCTATCTCGGCGGGAGGGGAGCGTCTGAGCTACAACGTGGGAGAGATCTTTTCGCCGCTCCGGTCTCCGTTACCAGTATTGCTGGTGTAACTCCTAACCACGATTTATTCTAATAGACCGAGAAGCGGCTGCGAGAAATCCAGTCGAAAAATTACACCGCCAAATAAAGGGTTACTACGAAGTATATTTATGTTCAAGTGTGCTGTGGCATCATTAGTAGTCTGGGTCAAACGAGCGAGCGTTCGTTTTAGATTCGTTTTGACTAGATTTTCTTTCTTCTGTAAGTTCTTTATTTTATAGAACTACAAATTTTATAGAACTACAAATCATGAACAGTATGTCTAGCTCCTCAGACAAGAAAACTTCTATTGAATTTTAATAAAAATATTAAGATATTCCATGATTGAACAATTTTTGATATCAACTATTTAAAAATCTTGATTGAAAAAAACTGTACGCAAATGAGGTGTTATATAATAAAAATATATTCCCGACTTGTATAAAGAATTCACTTTTTGAGTGTTGGGCAACTCTAAAACCATTTTTCTCTCTTGCTATCAAAAATGTCAACGATATTTCATATGAGGGAAAGTTTACAGTTTGTCATGCTTGAGAATTGTTGGTTTCAAAATACGTTTAATTTATTGTTTGGAGCGTTTATATTTTAAAATATCTCTGGTAACCACAAATAAACGTCATCAGGAGAACGACAGAGAATTCTGTCATAACCTCGTTCGTGAAAATCAATAAAGCGTTTGGACTGTAGGTGGACTTAAAAATTACACGGTCGCTGGAATAATTAAATGCCTTTCTATACTGTACTCCGATATTGTATACCGCTGTATTTTTATAAATTGTCCACAACTTAACAGGTATTTTCACCGTGGATTGAATAATCTGTAAATTTCCTTGTTTTGGACGTTGGCGTAACTAGCGTAGGACCCTCCCTAGACAGTTCTGAGACCGACCTCAGAAATTTATATTGAGAACGTTTTCGTTCAGTTCATGAGGAAAATTAAGACGTGACAGAAACAGTGGCACACGAGAGAGAATTTTTAATCCATTTTTGTCAACATGACTGACGAGTATCCTGGTTATCTAGGGTATATTTCCTATATAAACTGGGGATTTCGCTTTACCTACATTTCGTTTCGTTCCTACGTTACTGAGACGTCTACTCTAATTTCCCGTTTGACAAGATTCCCGATTTGTTTCTCTCAGTGTAATATTGGAGTAGGCATATTTTTGTTTTAACTGGTTCATTCACCCCCCACCCCTCGACCCCACACGAGATTTGCCTTCGCATGTGTACAACCTATGAATTGTAATCACAGCTTAACAACTGCTGTCATTGTGGGTTTTGCATCGCAGATGCCTGATGCACGATCCATACTCCTGTATGAGAGAACACCGATACGTGTCACAAAACCGTGTAATGACCTGTGTTGACAGCAAGGAAGCAAAACTTAAAGTAATTAATAAATTAATGATTCTAGATTAAAATCTTTATTAGTGCTTTTATAATCATTAAAGTTGGTTCTTATGTCTTCGATTTATTTATTGTGTTTCTTCTTTTGCAGGTGAGTAGTGCGATGGTGCCCCCATAAGTGACGTGCGGTGAGTGCCAATGTGATTTTATTTGGAGAACACGACAAGTTTAATTGTAATATTATACAATGGAACTTATTTTTTAAGATACAATTTTATTAGCATTTGATGATATAATATTTAAATTCTTTTTGATGTACAAACTCAAACATGAGGTGAAATAAAACTAAACAGCAAAACAGACACCAATTATTTACTACCGAAACTTCTGAGTCAAGATATAGGCTTTCGCCTTGTTTCTCTTTGCATCCAAGATGCATCTACTCCTCTTTGCCGACGTTCGTAACGGAGTGGGTGCCCATCCCCACCTCGGGGAGGTGGGAGTGCTCTTCGTGTTAAAACAAAACTTCCCATATTAATCCATCCCATTCTAAATAATTTCTTTTGTGACTATTTTCACTACAGCTATCAATGCACTTATTATTTCAACGTATTCTCAGAATTTTTCTAACCTTTCTTTTGTCGAAATTATGTCCTTATGGAACTTATGAACCGGAAGAAGTACTTAATGATTCTACATCCTTTACTGATTTTGCTTACATAGGTAAAAATATTCATTCTGTTAGTGGAGAATTCAAGTCTCTACAGAAACACACGTTAAGTATCTATTGGCTCTATGACGGATCTTATTCTGGGGTAGAACTGAATACTCTGATAGTAAACATTTTTTGCTAATAAATATTTTCGAACAAAATTATACTACAAACTACGTAGATTTTCTTCGTTTAATTTTATTCGCGTGTTCGGTTAATATTGAAATATGATAAATTAATTTAGTAAGAGAGGAAACTGATTACACTGAATACGTCGGTAACATGTATTATACATATTTCTTAAATATATCATATTCGCCTTTACAGTGAGTTTGATAATCTGCTATATAATGGACATACGTACAGATCAAAAAATTGTGTTTATATGAAATAAATTTTTCGTACAAAGTAGCTGTGTGAGATCAACTAATACAAATGTACAAATCACTTTTTCGCAGACATTTTTACATTATCTTTTCAGTATTTCATGATAGTCATTGTCTCAGAAAAATAGATTTATATCTGAAGCGTATGTGTGGTGCGGGTGGAAGGAAAGAGAGACATTGCCTCAGATAAATTTCCGCGAACCTTCTGAAAGATAACCATTAATGTTTCCGGCGTGATCGTACAGTTCCCAGTTCTGTTTCTAGATCTCTTTTTATATTTCTGAGTAGTAGATGAACTGAGAGCTGTATAGTACTGACCTCGTTCGATTCTTTGAGAATGCTTCAAAATGTTTTTCCTGATCAATTAATTGTGAATTGTATTTACATTATCTCAATGGATTTCCTAAATTGTGTTTGGAGATTCATGAACATTTCCCCCAATATTTTATTAACAGTTGCATTAACTCTCCTGCAGGGTAGCAAATGTAGTAAATAAAACTAGTTCCTTCTTTGCTATGAAGAAGTTTCGTCAATCGAGAAAATATGGAGTATGCCCGCATTTGAATTATGAAGGCTGTAACACAAATATGAAAACTAAGATATTTAAGAAAAAAGCTACCTAACCTGTACGAAGAAACATGAATACAAAGGAATGTTTGTAACGCTGAAATCAAGGAATGTACTAGACGAATTAAAACTAACATTTTCGAAGAATTTTCTTAACGGTTTTTGGATGTGCAGTAGAAAATGTGGTTTAAATAGATGGAATAAATAAATCTTGGTAGCTATCCAGTAGATGTGGAACTGAGCACACTCGAAATGGGGTCCTGTTCAAAAGGGTTTCTCAACCCCTATAAAGAGAAAGACTCCGGACCATGCCAGGTAGATAGCAGTCCAGTTGAAGAAAGGGAAAATATATGTAGATTCTACCTTGAGAATTTGGTCACGATGAAGGAAACAAAATCTTATTAATTCGCCAACGTTTCGTATAGGCTATATTCTATCCCCATCTTACTTGTTAAGAAAAATTTCTCCCTTACGTCGTCTACTCCCTCCAAACATTCTTCTGCAGTATGCAGGACCAGTGGCGGATCTATGGGTGGGGGGTAAGGGGGCTATAGCACCCCCCTTGGACCTCAACTCTTAAGAGATAAAATTGAAGTAAATAAATGGCTTACTTTGTTAAGTGTTACCAGATTAATAATTATTAGTTATGATTGTTTTTAATAATATAATTGTTATTCTTATTAATAACACCAGATTATTAATTATCAATTTGATACATTTTATTTAAAGGTAATATTTATAAAATTTGTGTTGTAAAACCATAATTTTTAAACAAAAATGCTCCCCGATTAGCTCCCCCACTCCTTGATTACGGTCTAGATCCACCACTGTGCAGGACCACAACATGTTCATTTCCTACCCAACATATTACTTCCATCTTCAACACAACACAATTGTTTCGACAAGTTAATAAAAACTGTTAAACAGTATTGTTGATAAAAACCAAATGTTGATAAAAATGAACGGTGATAGAAATTAATGGGTAGATAGCGGGATTTCGTGGTAAAGGTGGGTCTTCTAGCTGGTGTTCATATTCCGCTAAAAACGGTTGTTAACCCATAATAAATTACATGACTGTTTTATCATGCCGCCGAGTCCACACTGATTTCCAGGTCCACTGAACCTGCAGTAAAGCGAGTACCGAGTACATCATGGTGGCAGAGCGGTAGGAATCTGATTTCCTCTTCGGTCCAATGAAAAGACATTGTGAAGCTTTTCCCCGGCAATCCCAAGGGTCCAAACACTTTTGCTTGGAAAGTGGTAATACGCAATTCGCATGTTGCAGAGGAGTTGAAGCGACATTGAACAGTGCCTCGGAAACTATGAAGTATTGGACCTCTTTGCGATTAAGTTCTTTGTTTTCAATTTATGGTCACGCTATTGTTCAGTGAATGAAATGGGGGTTAGCTTTCATTCTTGGGTGAATCATCAAGAATGATGACTCCTAGAAATTCCTCAGTGGGTGATAGCTTTCATTTTACGACCCTTTTTATTATTTGTTGTTTCTCTTCCAGCGATTCATGTTGACTCGTTGTACAGATGTTGCATTCTTCTTCGACAAGGGTAGGAACGTCTAGTCCGGAAATAGAATACAAATCAGACAACGCAGAAATATCGACCTATTTTGTTGTATATATATATATATAGTATTGATGATGTACGAAAACGTTCTAAGTATATCCTCCCTGATGCAATAAACCACTTTGGTTTTCAATAATATATTACTGTTATCTGCTTTGATAAACCTCTCAAAAAGTCAAATAAATTACATTTCTTCTGTTTGGAAGATTGTTTGGAGACTGTTTTTCGTGAAAACATATTTGTCATTACCTTTCAAAATAAATAAACAAAAGTTGAGACGATTGATATCACATTAATATACGTCTAAAAAATTACTCATTTTCATGAATCTACTTGTATTATTTTTAATTTCTTTTTACAATAGCGAACATTGTATGGGAAAGTCAAAATAAACGAAACATCCTCGGAAGCCGAGAAATAAACTTCAATTAAATATTTTATTTATCCCCAAGGGACGCACACATTTTATTTTTTCTCCGTTGTAGATAAATGAGTCGCCGCCGTGCAGCGAGCAGATGCCGCGCTGGAGGCGTTGCGAAATGAGGCCGATGGGGGTGGGGCAGGCGGCATTGCTTCCGTTGGGGGATATGGGATGGGACCGTGGCAGACCGCGCGGCGCGGCGGCGGTCGCGGCTACTCTTTCAAGCTACGGATGCATCGCGTCTTCCGTTGCGCCCATTTGCAGCCGGTCAACCGCGATGCGACAGCTGAACTCGGGCTGTGTGCGATGCGGAAGTGCGGAGATTCCCGGAATCAGTTCTTATGTTTAGAGGATTATTAATAGTGTTCTAGATTTAATTTAGGTCCATGGAAATGTTTGCTGGTTTATTATTTGCGAATTATTGATAACACGTGTACTCCAGGAATCTGGGCTGTAAAAAGGGATCTTGGTGGAAAGTTTTGCAGGGAGATGATTTTCCGTATCTATATGTTGTTTTGGGATGCTGAACACCAGTTTGTGATTTGCCAACAAATGTTTTGACTGGGAAAAACCTTTTTGACAAAAGTTGCGAAAATTTTCCAGTCAAAATTTTTGTTGGCAAACTACAGATTCGTGTTCAGCACCCCAGATTACTGGACCTCACTTGGGGTACGAAAAAGTATCTCTCCTGCAAAACGTCCTATCCAAAAATCCCAGATTACTGGAATAGTAGATATTACAGTGATAAATGAGATTAAAATAAAAAAAATTAAGTTAAAATTTATTACACTTACAAAAATTAAAATATTAAAATTCTTTATAGAAGTGTTATTAATTCAAGTCGACCACTTGATTCGAGCACACATACTTGCAGTCATTGTGAAAATGACATTCTAATTAATGTGTTGAACAATCTCTTAAAGTAACAAATAAGCTAACAAAAACAATTAATTGTATACAATTAGTTGTTGAAAATGAAGTGCAATGACATCAATGTTCTTGGTTAACGAACTCTATCGAGTGTTTGTCGGTGGACGTGGTCGATTATCGTCACACAAGACGAGAATGTGGAGGAAGTGGTTTCAGAAGACGAAGGTTAAATGAATCGAATCCGCAGTCACTTTAAGCATTCAGATACTAGATGTGGGCTGTTTACATTCTCCAATGATGTAGTTGGCAAAGGAAGTTGACTTTCGTCTTTTATTACCCGTTGCAGTCAAAGTGCACGTTTGTAATGATTCGCATTCCAATGAGAGTTGATGATTCGTTGAAAAGTTTCAATTTCCTTTGACCGACCACGATAACGCCGAGGTAACTTATTTTCCCATTGCCATCTTTTTAATTGAAGAGCTCGGCATTGATTCCGCTCTCCTTTAAACTATATAACTGAGCTGTACCGTCATTTCTTCCCGTCTGATGGAAACATCAGATTCCTCAACAGTCTCCCCAATACATCCATAAACCTTAGTTATTGTCTGATTATTTTCATAGTGTCCTGAAAATTTGAAACATCATTCTTAAGCCAATTTTCTACGTATATAAAATTTTACATTTCGTTTTCTACGTTTTAATAAATGTTTTAAATGGTATTCCTTATAGAATTGACTGTGAAATATTACCTTTACAAACTGTTTCTAGAATTATGGTTAACATAGTTAAAATAGTTAGACCCCATTGGTGCTTTCGATAGTTTGAAAGGGTTATGTCTTTCACTAGAACTTTTTATTCAATAATTTTTGTTTTTGATATTTGGAAATATCATTTTATTGTAGACACTTGAACATAGATTTGTTGGCAAAGGTTTTATAATTCTATTGAGTTCAGGTCTAAAAGTGAAAATTTCTTGTATCAGTACCAAATTTCTTGCTTGTTAGTTCGTCCCAATATTCACAATTTTATGATGGCTGAAGAGTATTTGGAAGGGGAGTGGAAACTACGCTGGGGTTCAATTAAAAGTGGGCAAACGAAGTACACCTGTTGTGATGATATAAAAAGGTAAAGACGATGGATAATGTGCAAAGAGATTGTAATAAATGGTAAAAGTGGGAAGCCATACACCCAACAAACACAAACATGATGAGGACAGTTTCGTTATCACTTGCCTAATTTATAGTGGTACGTATGAATTATTCAAGTGATGAATAGTGTTACCTCTGTATACCTATTGGAAATTTTTTGCTACCCACCAATCACGCGGCTACGCTGTTCAATTCGTAACTAGCTTTATGTTTCCAGCAATTTCGAAGAAATATTTGCTTGTATTTGTTGCAAGCTTTTTTGACCTGCTTCTGACCTCTCGGTTGCATCTTAACGCTCACACAGCTCTTTCAATTCAATTACATCTACTTCCAATGCGAAGTTTGCCTCATACTAACAGCACAAAACGTCAGCTGATCACAAAGACCCAAAGCGATTTCCGAGGTAGCAATTTCCCAATGAGTTTGAGGTTTATATCAAAGTTTGAGTTTATAGCATTATGTTTCTTTCTTGCCGGGCATCAATGTTGAATTTTATCTTTCTACTTTTACATGAATGTCGCTATAGCCGAATGATATTCCACTAACGTCCTCATTTGAGTGAGAAGCCAAAATATATTTTTTCTGCGTCGTAATGGTAAATGATTTAATTCTGTATCACTAAAGTTTTCTCTAGGAAAATGTGTACTGGTTAATGTAAGCACCTATATAAAAAATATAAGACCAACTCCGGAAAGAGAAAACGGAGATTTTTTTGAAAACGACTACGTACATCTTTTAGTTTCGAAAATTTCTAAGCGTCATGTAGTGAGTTAATTTTATGCAGCCAGTTGGGTTTAACGCACTCTAAGTCTACCGGAAACCCGCTTTTCAACTGTTATTTATAAGTAACTAGCTGATTACCTAGAGATGCCCGAGATTTTTCTCAGATTTTTTAATAAGGAAAAATGTTAATTATAAGATCAAAGTATTTTTACTTAATGGTTTTAAAACATGTATAGCATCCTAATTTTTCAAACTATTTGTCGAAATTTTACAATTTAAAACCGTTTTTTATCTTTGTTAAATGCACAAAGCAATTAATTTGATGATAAATGATTGTTTCCTTCTTAAATTACTCTCTTAAATTGAAGTATTTTATACTTCTATTCTTAAAAAAGTTTTATCGATAATTTAGGTTATTTTTGTAGATTAGACGTGTGGTGTCGCGGATTAACGATTAGGGGAGGGCGAGGGGGGCTGCCGACCCCCTACTTTTTGTAAGAAAAGATAAAAATTTCATTTTAACCGTCTTTAATTGGGAATTATTATTAAAAAACACCGCCCTTGACATGGTAATCACCAATTGTCTTTCCTTTGATTTATTTCATTATTTGAATCATACTTAGAGGAAAAATGCAGAAAATGTCATGTTAATGAAAATTGTCAATATTGTTTTTGCCCCCCCCCACCACCCGCGTTTGATTTCCAGTCGCCGCTACTGTGTAGCACTATGAAGGAAACAATACTGCCATTAATAATTGTCACCTATCTCTATCCGTTTAGGCAGCGTAAGCAAATATAACTCTTTTTTTTACGATTTTATCGACTTTTATTGTAAAAGCCCATTTCTTTCTTATCACACATTTAAAAATAAAAGTTAGCCTATGTTCATCCTGGACATCTAAACTATCTCCTTGTCAAATTTGATCTGGACTATTTCAGTGGTTTAGTCGTAGCAGACAGACAGACACGTTTTCGCGTTAGGCATTTATATATAAGCATGGATATTTATTTACCATTTTCTTGTTTTGTATCGTTTTCATCTGACTCCAGTACTTTCGTAGGTTTATTTACTCATTACATCAGGAATTAAATACATTGTTTATTTGATTGGGCACCCACGAGGTTCGTTCCTACCTCCTGACGTCGAAGGCAAGTACTTCCACCATTTTCTTACATAGTGTTTTGAGGATAATTTTAAATTTGACGCGTACATTAAATCAAGCACGTGCCATGCAGTGTCGCCTGAAAAGAAAAACAATCCCTTATTTATATCATCCTTAACAGCATTTGATGCTCACTTTGCTACCCAATACGAAGGCGTTCAACAGGGAGTGCTTACTGAAGAGGAAAGTTGCACCAAGTTTATGGCCAAGGCCAGCCTTCTGTAGACAGCTAAGTTTATTGTCTTGGTTTTTGGCTATCGCCTCGGAGGGAGTGGAATGTTTTTCTTGCAGTCTCTTGTTCTTAAGGTCGAAGATCCAGATTGTATTGTTTTCTAAAAGAAAACTTTCAAGCTCAGTTGATCATTCAGATGATGCCCATGAATTAATTGTGGAAAAGAAAGGCTGTCGTAAATGAATTGCTGTGAGAGATTATTGACAGGCGATTAATGAGACGCATGCGAAAATTATAATTAACGATGTGCGCGTATAGGATGTGCTTTTTAGGTTAGGTGTAAGTTCTTAGTAGCATAAGGAAACTGGACGTCCTTCCCTTCTTCAAACGTAGCTCCGAATGAGGCTTACTAACTATAATCTTGTTATTTCTATAGCTTTCCTGATTGGTATTGATTATGTTGTCACTTTAAAAGCGTTGCATGAATGAGTGTCCACGGTTAAGCTCATTCATCTCGGTGATTCCCTTTTGACTGTTGTCTTGTTCTTGAACTTGATTTCATATCCGGGTTGCTTTGAGAAAATTATCGCATCGAATGTGATTGACAGATCGTTCTCGTATTCTAAAAATATTTTTTATCATTTTTTTAAATTATACTTGTTATTTCATTGTACGTCCGTGCAATGAAAGAATTATAATTTGTTATGTACGTCCGTGCAATGAAAGAATTATAATTTGTTATGTGTACTGAAATTTTATATCGCACCTTATTGAAACATTGACACAATAACATTGTGAATTGTTGAGAACACACATTTCAAGTTTTTGAAGTAATGATTGCGAAAAATAAGCACGCCTTAAAGTAAAGTATTATCATCCATACTTTGAATAAATGTAGAATACTAGTGGTTTATAGTTTAATTGTAGAGGAGCTATATCTTCCCAATCCTCCCGTCTATGAACTCCTGATATGGATTTAGAACAGTCTGCTGTATGTTTTCGTATCTCATCGTAGTCCTCTGGAAACAGGAGGCATCCTGGCACTGTTACATCGTAATAAAATTACGATCCCCTTTCGTTGATTATGGGAATTCTCAGGAATTCGGTGAGGGATTCGAGTACTGCAGCCTTGTCTGCTTGTACATTTCGCTCTTAAGTAGCTGACCCTTCAAGTCAAATCGTTGCTCGTACATGGAATGAGGCATCTGAATCAGAAGCAACGAGGCGTGTATAGCGACGGTGGTGGCAGCGAAGTACTTGCGAGGTCGGGAAGTTGCCGGAGCATGCAGAGGCAGCGATGCGGCGATATGCGACCTCGCCTTCGCCTTCGCCCCTTCGCGTGCCGCTATGCCCCTCGGAAATCCCCACTTCATCCTCATCAACGCGCGGCGTCCCTAGGCAATATGTTTTGCTTCTCTTGTAGGGATATGGCGTATCCTCTAATGTAATTTTTCTTCATTTACCTCATATACTATTTTATTTAATATTATGCATCGGCATCTTTTTTATGAATCGTTAAGTTGAAGATCTCCATATCGTTTAAAAATATTTGTATGTGTGGACACTATTTAATTGGGATGCTTCAGTGCACATTAAACAGATATTGTATTACTATATTAAATCAGCAAGGACGATTTTTATCAACCTTTAGGATACGTTTCTCTGCCAAGAAGTTCTTTATTTTGATTTTTTTTTCTCATTTTATGGTAACCCATCACATTTAAATGTATTATCTATATCTTTATGTGGATGTCATCTTTACTCAGCAAGGATGAGTTGGCTCGTTGAGGATTTCATTATTTATTGTCCAACCTATTTGAATTATTGAGTCTCTTTGCATGCTTCATTTTGACGAGCTTTATTTGTAAACTTCACGACTCGGAACAGGTCGGCGGGAGATGGCAGTGTTGTTTTTCCGCAATCCTGTCGGTCGCGTTGGCGACTACTCTCTAGGCCACTTTGCGCGGTAATGTATGACAGGTAGTGTGGGGGCATACGCGCCTTGCATCTTTTGCCAAATTTGGTAACGTAACAATTACTCTTGGACGTTTAATTTCTGTGTCACAGCCGCAGTTTCTCTACGTGAGAAGTGCCAACCAGGTTGGTCAGTTTTGGGGTGTAGCTCTCTCTCAAATTTCTGGTGTTGAACCCAGGTAACGTGTTTTCATCATATGTGGCACTTGATGGAGAGGAAAACCAACATGGAAAATAATCTACCGACAGTAATCATCTCAACAGGTGCGCCTACGAGGACCCTGGAGATAATTCGGAACAGTTTAACTAGGAAGAAAAAATACCGCGAATATTACATTGTGGACTCCAGAAATAGGCAAAATTGTCGTCACCTAAGGCCATCTCTTTTCAAGACTGGAAACGACTTGGTATTAAATCAGCAAATTCCTTGCAATAAAAGAACCAAATCATTTATGTACTCCTGAATTTTAAAGCTATAACTATTTAAAAAATGACATGTATTACCGTTGCTTAACATTTTAAACTCGTAGGGTCTCTCAAATACATCTTTGCTACTACTCACTTCACATGTGCGTTTCCAGTGTATCGCAGAGAATGGAAGGAATCAACATCGATTTTCCACAATCATTGAAGAGATGTGTTTATTCATGGAGACGTATGTGTCTCGCTTGGTGTGTATTTTATTTATTGTTCATACTAGTTAAGTAATTATACTCTTGTATAATAGGCATACCTCCATCTTGGGTCTTCCAAATTCGAAATATGTGGGAAACATAATTATATTAAACGTTTTCTCAAATATGTGACGGTTGTTGGTGTGAATAATGTCGTCGTTAGCCTTGATGCGTGTTTTAGAATCCATGGTAGACACGTCTCGTTAACTTGGAAATACGCAACATACCCATTCCTGGGCTGGAAGCAGTTGACAATTCTGGGAATATTACGACGGTGTTGAGATTCCTTTGTTCTTTATATTAAGGATGTTATTACATCGTCCATCAAATAGTTTTAACGTACCATATAATTTGGACGAAACTTTTTCCCTTTTTTTTTACCTTCATATAAATCGTGCAGATGGAACGTGGTGGGATGAGGATGCGAATGAATGCATGGGAATGAATACATTATCGACATTCTAGTAGTTCGAATATTTTGATTTAAAACACCTACTTGAAATCTGGATTACTGAATACAGGTAGGTGATGTTGATTATCACGAAAGTATTGAATGTCATGTAATTTTATTCCGTTTGTGTGTGTATTTTATAGATATTGATGATTTGTTTTTTAACTTCGTATTATTTTATTATGTATGTATTTTTTTCTATCTGCCATCGACCATTGATCACTAGCAGACTAATACATCATTATTATTATTATTATTATTGTGGAAAGTAACTTAGAGTTGTTTAAACTCGAATTGGTCATCTCTTTCTGTGCTCAATTGTCCCCCTCTTTAAGGCTCGTTCGTACTTTATCCCGCGAGTGCAACCAATCCCTCTACTTCCTCATTGTCGTTAGTTTTAGTATTTTGTTACGGGAGCGTGCATTATACGTATTTTTATCAATTTTTTTGTTATCTTTACTTGTGTGGCTTGTTTATCTTGCATACCTGGCAATTTTACCGTTTAAGGATCTTTACTCATCACGTGTTTGTTGAAGTGGTAACCTTGCATAATGTTGTCCTACAACCGCAATTTTTGCAAGACACAAGTATTGTTCCAATTACGAGTACTCTCGGCGCACTTTTCGTCTGGGAATTAATTGTATTAACTTCCCCCACTCTGTTGCTCTGTGACCCTATCGCGTCTCACGTTTTCGATGTGGAGACACTCTCCCGAAGCATCACGTAGTGACGCTGCACTTGGCACAGACTTGTTGTTTGGAGGAACAAGTTTCGTGGAAAAAAAAGGAAAATAACATTTCAATCTAAATATATTTTTATCTTATGGATAATAGACTTTAGAGACCCAATTTTCTATTTTTTTTCTATCATGATTACCTATTAGTCAGGAATGTGCATGTCACCAATTCTTTCTTTTGACATAACTGACGAATTTATTCATGTTACTTCACGAATATTGAATCCGAGGATAGAGAGGTTGGATTATTTTACCAAATGTTTTAGCTAATATTATTCATTTTATTATCCTAATGTGAAGTTTCTTCAATATGACATCAATATAGTTATGCAATGAAAACGAAGAAATGTTGACGAGCCCTAAAGCCCCCCCCCCAAAAAAAAAAAACGAAGAAAGAAATAAGAGATATGTGATGAAGGAATATGATGTATTGAGACGTGAACTAGAGTGAAAATGGTAAACTTGTGTTGTTAATAAATGATAAGTAAAAAAAAAAATTCATTCCTTTGCTAACGTGAATTGTGTGATTTCTGTTCAAATATTCATATTTTAGTCTTGATTATTTCTAATGAAAATGGATCTCTTTCAGCACTCGAGTGACTTCGTATTTCTCATACCAACCTGAACATTTGCTGATAATTTTCTGTTTCCGTGCTGGACGGAATAATTGACTTTTCTTTCTACATCTATTCGACCAAGCTCTCTCCATTCGGAGTCAAAACATTCATCACGGTGAATGCTGGAACTTAAACCTTGGAATAGAGAATAAAAGTGCAATTTTTAAAATTTTTGTTATGGGTTTATCCTTTTTTTAAAAAAATATTATTGACTATCACGATTGTAACCTATTTTACAATTGTAAATGCTTAGAGATTTCACATNATTGTAACCTATTTTACAATTGTAAATGCTTAGAGATTTCACATAATCCCGTTATTTTCCGTTCGTGAGAGTCGAATCATTTGAAGTTTACGAATCATTTTGTTCTCCCCCACCGTTTGGCACAATTTCACCCATCAAGGTATAGATTTATGGAGTGGACAAACGTACACAAAATCCAACTTTATTAATAAGATTTATAATTTATTAATTGGAATTTTAAGTGCTTCAATATATCTACTTGCTGTATAAGTGTGATGGATATGCATCCGTGAAACGAAGAAGGAAGTCTTGTGTGGTATGTGACTTGAATAATGTATGCATGTGGGAGACGGTGTTTCCTGAACGGTTGACATCTTCATTGCTACGACTTAATGTCGAGAATGCAACTAGTTTTGATGATCTTCTAACAGTTGATAGCATTAAATATACGATTTATCAACAGGTTTATGTCGTCCAAGGAGTGGCGCTTATGATGATCAGCTATGGAATGAAGGTCTGCGAGACCTTGGTATGTCAAGAATGCTTAGAAAGATGGGTAAAGCATTACCAAGTTAAGCGCGGCCTTTGGTCTGTTCAATTGTATAAAAATCTAAAATCTAATATATATTTTTTTTAATTTTCATTGTTTTCTAGTTCTTTTTTCCACGTCTATAGAGATAGGTCAATTTCAGTTGGTGGAAAAACACAAGGGTCCCACTACTATCTTTTTGCGAACATCGTCTCATTGTCAGGCATTTCTACTTTCCACACGTCGTAGCTCGTCGGTTGAGGCTGACCCGTCCGCCCGAGACCAAATGAAACAAACAGCTACCTCAACATTTTCTCAATTGTTACTACGGTTATCTATTACACGCGTCTAGATGGCATAGCATCTGCATGGAACGTGCACATTCGTCATCGCTCAGGGCGGTAGTTCCGATCCTAGAACAAGAGAGGTTCAGAAGGTCGTCTCCGGAGTGTGAGCTGATAGTAAGATATTTCTGTTTACGTTGTGTGAGTGATAAAAGCAATAGTTTTTCGGTGGATAGTACGCAATAAACGCTCGAAATGAATAGTAGAACGCTCCGCAAACTCAGCTTGCGACAAGTCTACCATTCACTACTTCCACTACTCTACTTCTTTCGATCATGTAATAGGTCGTTAGGTCACTCGTTGCAATTATTCTCGCTAAGATTTGGAATTTGTAAGTAATTCCATCAGTTAAATGTTCGATGTAAAAATTATTTATGAGCCTTATAGATGTGTGTTTTCCTCTATATATGCCCTGCATATTAGGTATAACATGTCTTGCGCCCAATTCCGGTAATATCGTGAAATTTTTAAAATCACTATATCGTGAAATTTTTATTCCTATAGAGGGTGGAGTAGGCAGTGGACGAATGAAATTTAGTAAATGTTTCATCATTTAAATTTATGAGTGAGATTAAAACAAAATTTAGAAGCCGAATTTTTTGTATACGGTTTTTCCAAACTCTAATTTCTGAGCAAATCTCGCGTTTGATTTTCTTATTTCAATAATTTCCTGACTTATTTTCATTTATTTACGTTAACGTTTTGGACCCTGTTCCTTGGAGTTATTACCAGGGTTTTATATCCTTGCAGATCTTACTATCATTCGTATATCTTATATTCGTACATATTCTATCTTCTAGGTAACTTAAAGGTGTTATTAACTCAACCCCGGGGAGGTGGGATGTTTATACTATTTATTCATGGTGAAATAATAATAATAATAAATTTATTGTCAAAAAACAGTACAGACTGCTTATGACCATGTGGAGGACAATAAACTAATTTACTCTCCGGAAGCAAGCAAGGGACCATCCCATCAATTCCGATCAAGGGCAGAGGCGGATTCAAAAATTTCAGCAAAAGTTCCTAGATAAGATAAAAAGTTAGTTGCGAGTTATAATACATATATAATGTCAATATGTTTGTAATTTAACGCAAATATGTTTGTAAATTTACATGTACAAGTTATTATCGAACTATAGATTATTCTGAGTATAGTGTTTAAAAATCATAAGAGTTGAAAAAAAACTCACTAAATTCACGATTTATTGTTACAATAAACACGCCCCTAGACAAAGCCTAGAGAACCTGTATAAGAAATCCGCCTCTAACCGAAGGAAAAACGGAGAAAAACCCGGGCCAGGATGGGGCTACAGAATTAATGTACACAACCGTGCCAAAGTTGAGTACACATTTTTTTTTTCATTTAATCATTTTTTTTTCTTTTTTTTTCATTGTCAAAAAATCTTGACAATGAAAAGAGAGAAAAAGGAAACCGTACCCGCCCACTGTGTGACTGCTTGGAATAACTCTAACGGCAGAGTAACCGCGGTTGTCGCCAACGTAGCGCTACACTCCGGTCAACGTAACTGTGGACGCGCTCTCATTGCCTTTGCTCCAAGAGCCACGCTACCGCACTATGCTGCGCCGACAACGCACTTTGCTGCCTGCTTCTCAGTCTGGTACTCCTTTATGAACTTGCGTCACAGACTTCGACATGTTAAGAAGGCTGTTGCGCTCGCGTTTCGGTGTCAGACATGCTTCAACGCCTTCCCGAAACGCGGTGATTTCTGGTTGGGACGTGAGAACATATCTCGTTCTTGGATGTGTTACACGTGATGTTTTCCCCATTCTTTAGCCATTTATTGCTAGTTTCTTGAAACGTTAGTACTGTTTTTGCAGCGTATTTTACCTCCACCTCGTGAAGTTCGAGATATTTGTTATATATGTTCATTTGTACAATTTTGTAATTTTTGCTTTATTTTTCTAAAACACGGCTATTTTGAGAATTAATAAAATGATTTTTTTTTGTGGGGGAGTCGCATTAGTAGTGGAATACATGAACGAATATCTTCACAGACTACCGTTGACGGGAAGTTTTGAGAACTAGTGAAGTCGGTGAGTTTCATGAAGGAAAAATTCCGAATATGCTACGATAGATCGTGTGGTTAAAAAGTTAGTTGGCTTATGAGAAAGGATTCCAAATTTTTTTTCCGAAAACGACAGAAAAGAGGCTCGTATGATTTTGATTCACCCAAGATAAATCCAACTGTTGTTAATACGGAAGAAATATTGTTATGTACTTGCACTGCTGATAACGGAAACAAATAACAAATATGTCATGGCCGTGAAAAGTATTTATTTCTTGTATAATAAAAAAGAATTTATTCGTCTTATTTTTATGTAGATAGAAAAGTCCTAAAATGATCGTTTTGTAACCAAATTAACTTCTACTTCTGTGCCCAAATTTTTGGAAATCATTTTATTTCTGACAGCTGAGTAGGTCTAATGATAGAGTCTTCACTTCCACCATATCGCAGAATGGTTTCAAATCGTACGTGGCCGAACTAGGTGAGGTTTCCAGCTTGGATCTTCCTCATCTATTCTAGACAAATATCAGTTCGGTACCGTAAATTTCCCGGTAACCTAACTTCTCTCCTTCCCAAGTCAAGGTTAGGTGGAAGAGCAGAACTCATGAACTGAATCTCATATATACAAAAAATATACCACCATGGGCATTTGAGTATCTGTTTGAAATCATTTTAATTTTTTATCTTGCCAACCTGGACCATAAACGATGTCAATATAGGGTTCTATCTTTTCATGCATTCTCCGTTGTTGTTTTTTTTAGGTATTGTACCGTCGCGCCGCTTCCCACTTATAACATTCTCCCCGATTGACAGTTGCCTGCCATCCCTTTTACAACGCCTTCGCTCTTCAACCGCCGCGGCCCGCCCACTCTCTACACCCTGCAGAGCGCTTTACGAGGCGCAGCGTTGCATCGCTGACGACTGCTCGTCCTGCCTAGCGCCTTTTATTATAATCTCATTCTCTAAGATTTATAGCCCTGCGCATTACGCGCCTTCACCCTAAAACAGAGATCTCAAGTTGTTTTATCGCCAGGTGGTCGTCGACAAGCAACCTTCTCCACTCTACTCCCCTACTCTTCACCTCCCGCGTGGCAAAAACTGAAAGGTGGATTGAGGAATCCCTACGCGAAATGGCTCTAATCTAATAGAGTGGGTACCTTTAGAGAATGGCATGCTTGTTCTCCTCAAACTAAATATTGAGTATGTACAAAATGAGTTTTGAGATTTTTTTTAAAATTTTGAGCTTGGATGAAGTGTAGCTTGTTCCACAACCAATAAACCAGAAAAGAAAAATTTCCCAAAAAGAAGGAAACGATATTTTGTGTTGAACTAATCCCTAGTGCAGTCATCACTACTGCATTAGCTGCTATAAGTCTTGGTATTGAGATTTTACGAATTTATTTCGCATTAAATTTTTGCCCAAGGGTTTCGCTCCCTAGGGGTAGAGCAACGCGATCTTGGCCTCGGCACTCGGAAGAGGAGATGTGGCCAACACCTCGCTCAGACTGTATGACCCCAGGATAGACCCGGTACTCATTTTACAGTAGGCTGAGAAGACCTGGATTGGGGATTGTCTGGATGTTGGGGAGTGATTAAACATCCCCCACCCAATCGAACCCCGTCCATCCAGCCAGCAACTCAGCTACCCACTGATCCACGCTGACTCGAAATTCACGGTAAAAAGTCTTATTTTTGTAAAGAGTCGTCTCGTAGTCAGAGCGAAAGGATAAATGTTACTGGTGTGAGTATGCAACCCGCTCAGCATTAAGCAATTTACTAATTAAACTGTCTTTATGTCTACTTCCCCACTTTCAGATTCCAACATAATTACTTGCGTCATTAGATTTTTCGTAGCGAAATAAAAGACTCCAACACCTGCATAATATACTGTCTGCTGAAAGTTATTTTCACCCTCTCGTGCGCCCTATATTGATATGGGGCATTCAGTAAAGAATCGGAACCGTGTATTAAACTTTTTTTTTCATCCATTAAAGTGAGCCTTGTCACGTTTACTGAATTATAGTCGCTTAGGAAGATATTGTGTTTCTTCGATCCCACGTGTGACGTAATAAGTATTGTAATAAAGTATTTCCTTAAATTAAATGTACATAAGTTGGGTACATAAGTTGGCTCAATTCTTGAAGAATCCCCTCCACATACTACCGAGTTATATTACATTAGCCAGTGATGAATCTCGAAACAGATTTGACGCTCTAAAAGTGGATTATTTCTGAGAGTGGTTCGAGTTTTCATTTACGACGAGACGCGTAGCCTTCCCGCTGGGGGAATGGCTGAGCGCGAACGGGAATGCGTTCTCATGTTATCTCCATTTTATGACGCGTAGGGCGACCGCGATGCGAACAGCTGCTGTCGCTGCGTGGACAACGCACTTTTATTGGCCTGTCTGCCTGCCCCAACTCTGTTACACATTCGCGCTCGCATGCGGTGCACTCTCTTTTCCTCTTCACAACAACGTGAAATTTCTTATACTTTTGAAATATTTTCAAGGATATAGGATTTGCAGTTAGCGCGCTGAATATTGGGAACATTCGGATACGCAATATAAAATTGAGTAAATGAACAGCCATTTTCTTCACACAGGGACATGTCTCAAGAGTTGTCTTATCTACAACCAATATGGACCTACATCTNGTAATATAAAATTGAGTAAATGAACAGCCATTTTCTTCACACAGGGACATGTCTCAAGAGTTGTCTTATCTAACCAATATGGACCTACATCCTGTTTTCCACTGGATAACAAAATTAATTTTCGGATGTATATTACGTATTATTTGTGAAAGTTGTAAAATTATGTTTTTTTATTTGATGTTCTTTGGCGAGGCTCGGGCTGCTAATCCACCTAATCGTGACTTGAGTGAGGGAATTGGGAAGAAGAGATATTGGGTTTACCAGGGAAATTATGGCACTGAACCGACATTTGTGAGGAGTGGGTTATGGTCGTTAGAATTGTGGATGCGAAGATGCTATCGCCACACAACCGCTGCCGATTATCAACACTCCCATTATAATATTTTTGTTCTCCTTTATGCTTCTCGAATACTTTGACGTTCGACAATGTTGATGTTGCTAATCCTCCAAAGATAAGTATTTGTTTTATTACTGGATGTATTTGTATATACAATATTGTAATGTAAAGTATAGTAAAAATATATTTCATTATTTTGCATTTAGTTCTGTGAAAATGATGTCCCTAATGTAGTTTATACGAAAATATATTTAAACCAGGGAAACAGAATATCTGTGTTTGCGTTGAATTTGATTATTTTTCTAAATATAATAGTTCTTTTCTGAAGACTATATAGTAATTATTCTAACGATTTTTGTAGCAATTATGTTTTTGTGAGTCGTGGACGAGCAGTTGTTCAACTGTAGCACGGTTCCTAGAAGCAGATCTAAATATTGGTTTGTACAGGGATGTATCAAGTACTGAAGTGGAAGGGAAGATTTATTGTCTAAGAGTGACTTAGCAAACTTCAGTCATCCTCTAACGTCCTTGTTACCAAAGTTAAATATTACACATAATTTATCGTTTGTGTGGTAATACGTTTTAAGAAATTACGCTGGTGCATGTGTAGAACTAACCTTCTTCCTATATAATGGTAGACTTCTCTGCTATGAAATATGAATTCCTTTCCAAACACAGATGAATCATATTTCTTTTGTCACATTTAAATTCATGTATACTTTAATATTCGTCGGCAAAATAGATTTAAATCTTTTTATCTAGCAGATTAATATTTGTAAAATAAGGGTATACTTCTTGGTTGTAGTTTGTGTTATTTTTCTTTGCTATAAAAGAGTTTTCTAACGAAATTACTCTTTCCGCGAATGTCCCCATCTCCTTTTATGCGTATTTGAAACTAGAAAAGGAAATGTGATTATTTCTTCTGCGTTATGTTCTCGCGGCTCAGCAATATCTCAAAGATAAATGCTGTTTATATACATCTGGATTCATCTCAATTTGTTTTATCATGGTAAAAATTACACCATGACTATATGTGGAATATTGTCATTGATTCATTAGGATGTGATGGATATACTTGTCTTTTGATTCCTCATTCCTTGTATGCTCGTTTCGGAATGACCTTCGAGATTCTCATCTTCGATGTACGATCGGCATTCAGATATCTATTAGGTTAATGACATGCGTGTGATCTGGAGGTGAACAACTATGAGATCTTCATTTTAAGCGTAAAAAAGTGTTGATTAATTTTTAAGTTAAAGATGACGTAAAATAGTTTTTGAAAAGTTTATATATTTAACTAGTTGCGAAAAATTTTAAGATTTTATTTGATCAAATGTAATAAGAGGTAGTGTTACATGCATTAAAAAATCTGATTTACAGTTATCGTGATATTCCGGAATAACTAACCATTAATGCTTTTCGCTTACCTATAATACTTTGACTCCCATAGTATACTGATTAATTTCTTTGTATTTTGTAGGGTAGCATGTCATTTATTATAAATATATTTTCCTCTAAAAAACGAAAGTAAATGGCATTAGACTATCATTTGTTGTGCTTTTGTTTGTTATATGTGTTGTTTGAAAATGTGGTGTGTATCTAATATTCCAAGACTCTGTTTCATTTTTTTTTTGTATCTTATTAAAAAATTATAAATAAATGTTAAGAGATAGTTTTCAGTAATTATAGTATAATTCTACCATATTATTGAGAGTGAGGATCGTAGTTGAGAAAGGATGTCTAGAGTTCTAATATCCCTCCGTAGTTTTATGGCTAGGCGGAATATTTGAAAGGATCCCATGTGTCTCATTACATTACTGTACGACCAGGGTTCGAATCCTGGTCTGATCATAATGGACTCTCATTCTCATTAACTGCCATGCCTAACAATGAGCTGTAAAATGAGTGATGAGTCTTTCCCGGAGGCCAAACCTCCTGCTCCCAAAATCTCGGAACTCTTCGTTTTTGTCTCCTCAAGCTTAGGTACTTCTTGGCATTTATCTTCCAAGTTTATATCATATAATTTAATTTTTTTTAATTTGCCTATGAAATTAGCAATTTTTTAAAATTGAAGTATTTGTAAATGGGAAATATAGCATGCTATTGAAGCTTGTCTACATGGGGCAAGAGGAGGTAGGAGGTGGGTGGTAGGACTGTTGTTTGTAGGTAGTCCGAATAGCTGGGATTACCATCATCTTGGCCCACGTGGAGGTGTTAGTAGGAATAGTTAGTAATGGTAAGAATTAGTGATATTGGGAGTAGTAGGAGGTTGTGGAAAGAAGTAAGGAAGGTTCGTTTTTAAATTGTCACTCACAGCTTTGTGCATAGCTATGTTGAAGTGAAAAACTAGAAATTTTTGTCTGACCCCACCGCGAATTTAACCCAGTGATTCGGTGGTGAACAAGCATGCTAGCCCATAAGACACTGGAAGGGCTTTAACTTAGCGATTGATTTTGTAGAGAATTATGGAAGCTGAGTATATTTTATAATTACTGGGTCTAAATAATTTTGAATTTCCTTGGAATTCAGTCTTCATCTTAATTCAAGCATACGCGTTCATTTTAGTAAATCTCCTCATACTTCTTTCGCCTTGGTCTCCGAAGCGATTGTTTCCGCACAGTGCATTGTCCTGGGAACGTCAGCATGAGGCGTACTTCCTCTGCCGGTGTCTGCGTGGAGCCGGAGGGGGAGGGAACAATTGCACTCCGCGCAGCGTCTTTCCTTCTGCCGGAACCGAGCTCTGTTGGCCATGCGCCGCCGCCGTCGCGCACTTCGTGGTGCCCGCGGCCGCATGGCCATTAGGAGGCTATGCATTGCTCTTGACAATCTCGTGCATTTATATAACATCTCATGAACTTTTCATCTAGTACAATGCTTTAGCCGTTGTAGCAATGTTGTATAACATTAGCTTCCAGTTGTAATATTAGCATTGCTTAAATATTTTCTTAGCAAAGTAAATGTGAAGGAGAAGCGATAAATATTTGTACAACGTGTCTTCCACTTATGACCAGAATCTCCATTATAGTTTATTAGTCTCTTTCGACAAACTTCAATTTTAGTGTAATATACTTCCAAAGAGTCAAAGAGACAGGGAAAAGATGATCGCACCAAAGTCTTTCTAGTGCCACCATTTTATTCTGTCACTATATTAAAATAATAGCGCTAACAATACGTCAGAATCATGGCGTCGGCGCGATACTGCCGCGGCCACCGCTCACGCAAATAATAGCCAAAAATTAAATTAATATATTTATTTCGACCTTGTCTGTAGACAAATATAAATAATGATTGCACACGTAAACGAAGTCTATGACAAAAATTAAAGTATATACGCTACTCCAAAAAACTTTGAACTGATTTTGGCTGGAAATTACGCATCAATATTTTGATATTGTGACACTTTTAGGTTTTGCATCCTTACCACAATATATGATTACAAACTTCGTTTCCCACCTCGGGCTCTCTTATTTTTGGGGCAAAATTTTATATAAATAGTATATTTTTAATGTTCTATTATACAATGTAAATAGCTTGAGAAGAAATGTTCTATTATACAAATAGCTGGAAAGGAATGGTTCTGATAGATTGAGATTATTTTTTAGCTTTAATAGTTGGAAATCGTGATTTCACGAGTGTTTATTCTTTTAGTCGTTGAAAGATTTAATTATGAGTTCCTCAAGTCTAGTTGAAATAAGACTCGAATGACCGACACAGTGGTCTCCATGCTATTAGCTTCGGGGTTGCTCTAAAAAAACCTCCCGTGACGAATTGCCTTCTGTGGAAGTTGCGTCTGTGAGGACCATAGCGAATGTGACCTTGCTGACCCTCAAGATCGCGACCACCACTGAGAGAAGGGAAAGTGAAACGGAAGCATGCAGCGAACGCCGCCACATATGCCCGACTCCACTTATTGTAGCGAAACCGCTCATTGTACATTGGCCACAAGTGGGTTCCGTGGCCAATCAACCAGCTTCAGGAACGATGAATTAACTTATTAAAGAACTTCCCTCGCGTATAAATATTGTCTTAACATATGCAAATTATAAAATATTACCTTAAAAGCACGAAAGGGCGTTTCCGTTAATGAATGACCATAAATTTTTATTCATAAGTTTCCGAATCCCCTTGGCAGTTATTAATCCCAGAACAATCAAAGGGATGGAGGAGAAACTTCATATAGTCTGCCATTACCTTGTTTCTTGTTTTGAAACAAAAACGTATAGCTAGTAATTACTCCACCTCCTCTCTCTCCTGGAATAGTCTATGGACATTTCCACATTCCCTTCCTCTCCACCAAATCAGTGTGCAACGACACTCCGCATTAGCGAAGCGTTTAGAAAGCGAGATGGCTATCACGGGATAGGTCTCAAGTTCCAAGACCCTGTAAGCGCACCGCGCGTGCGAATTTCTCCGTTGAATGCTTAGTGCGCATCTCGTATCACGCTCAGATCTTCGCAGTAGACGCAGCAGCCGCGTCGGGAGCTTGGGCCGAGTGGATGGCGCGGCGGGTCGGTCGGTCGGTGTACGTAATTACACGTACGAGACGTAGGATATGTGCATTCCGTCCATGCGTGAAGTCTCGATGCGCATTCACGCTTTTAAGTATGTCTAGTATTCCCTGCAAATAACAGTGCTTGCTGTACTACGGGTTTCTTCCAAGTGCCTATACTCGGGTGATGATTATAAATAGCTGTTAATTCTGTTTTTTCTTGTGTTATGAAAGAACTTACACTTATCTACTACTTTGTCAAATCCTTCAGTTAATGAAACGGGAAGAAAAGTACTTCATTTTCTCCTTCATTTGTTTTGTATCGGAACTATTAGTACTCGGAATTTCCAATTTGACAAGATACCCCGGAAAATGTGTTGTCAGTGATTCGCAGTTCAGTGTAGAGGGAAAATATTAAGTTGAATAAAAGTCTTCCACAGTTATGAGTCGACTCATGGAGGATAGGTCTAATATAAAATTGTTTGAACGTCGCATTGTTTTATTACTGGTTGTGGTGTTGTAACTGTTTCATTGTCATGTATTTACGTTGTCGTAGTTTACGTCGTCACGTGAACAATGTTGCAAAAATTCGCTCTTTGATCAAAATGTAATGCTATTCAAAGTATCAAAAATATATTTGATAGACGTTCTCTGTATAGCAAAGAATTACACTGTTTCATAAAAATTGAATCAGGAATACATTTATCTGCGTAGTCGGTTTTTTTTTTTTTTTTTTTTTTTTTTTTNGGGTTTGAGTATCTCCTGTTGTCAAATGCATTTTTGTCTTATGTGTCTTCACACGGTACACAATCGTTGTGGGCAGGTTAGTATATGACTCGCTAACAATCTGTTTCAATTCGCACTCAACTCAATGGATTTTGCTCATTGTTCAACACGTTTCGGAACTGTGACATCTGTTATTATCATTGAACTATCCTGATTTGGTCGTAATCGNGTTCAACACGTTTCGGAACTGTGACATCTGTTATTATCATTGAACTATCCTGATTTGGTCGTAATCGTTGCCGAATTGTTGATGCTTTTAGACCCATTATTAAAGGAATGCAAAATTAATTTTCTTTTCGAGGTTGAAAAAAATCTATTAAAATATCAAATTTCAAAACAAACAATTCAGCAATGGTAGTATATGGCATCAAACAACTTGGTGAAAAGTCCCATTGTATTATCGTTTGGGTGGAGGAATGCAGCATTGTGCTGCGTAGAGTATGAGAGACTGATTAACCGAGACCCACATCGTCTCCAAGCGAAGTTTGTAATCCGCGCTATGTAGCTTTTCTCAGCCATCTACAGGCAGTTATAAGACGCGGGAATATGAGAAACTACATTTTCCGACGAAGGTATCTTGCAGGTGCGCGAAATAGGAAGAAACTAATTTCGTATTTCGTTCAAGATCAGGTTTCGTGCTGTCAAGATTTGTAATGATTTATGGATTTGAGGACTTATTATTGTACAAAACTGAACATATACGTCGCAAGATGGTGCTCTAGAAATTAAACAATATCAGTGGAGTAATTGATAGACGGTTATGAAATTGAAAGACGTTAATAATTACTAATGGGAAATTTTGTTATATAAACAGTGAGATTAGCTTCACTTAATGATTATTTAGTACAAATTCTACACCTTTGGAAATTTAGGATCATTTATTGTGATGATGATCTTATTGTAGAGTAATACGATACAAAAGTGGTGAATGTCACTCAACGGCAAACGTAATGACTTAGTTTGTCAATTATTGGAAGTCCCTGTCGGTATGGAGCGATCCAAGAGCATCTCTTACGTCCGTCCTGAATGCACTCTCGCTTTCAGCGTGCAGCAGCAGTGCAGTGCAGTGCAGTGCAACTTTAAACATGCAGCTGGCCCCGTTCTCTCCAGAGTCCTCGTCTCAATGACCTCTTACGCCCGGGACGGAAAGGAACAAAAAGAGTGCAATTGGTGCGCAGGTCCCCTGTACCCAGTCTCTCGATGCTCTGCACCGGTCCGATAAACAAACAAACAAACATACATTCCTTCCACTTTCCCTCAACTGCCTCAGTAGGAAAGAGAGTGCCAGCCCGCGTCAACACGTGACTTCGTACGGCGTAATGGAGCAGAGAAGGTGTAATCATCGATTACAGAGGCGTCACGGGTGGACTCTTGAGAAAGGATAAATATTTCTGACGAGGATGGGAATTGAAATGAGCTCAGTCGCCCGAAAAGGAAAAAACAGTACTAAGACATGCAAATGAAAAAGGTTCTAAGTACCATAAATTATTTTTTCGCGAAAAAATTTATCCTCCGCAACACCAATATTGTGGTAATTGATCAGTTGATAGTTTAATTTGCTATGACGGTCAAAATATTGTGTGTACGTATACATAGTCGTGAGACTAATATATATTATGCAATAACAGTCAGGAAAATCGATGTTATAATATTTTTTCCTTATTTTTTCAATAATATGTTGTAACGCCAAGCATCATGATAGTTATCAGACGAGGCACACTCTTTTGGTATTTAGAACATATTTTTTGGAAATTACACGTGACATTTGGAAAATTCACCAAATTTGAATTATTTGACACTAAGAATGGTTTCAGCAAAACACCTCTCCATATTTTCATTATTTGACACTTACAATGGTTTCAACAGCACACATTAAATTTGGAGGGTTGTTTTCATGTTTTTTGTGTCTCGAGTAAAAACAGGTTCTTGGCACTTAGAACATTTTACACTTTATACCTTACATTACTTTTATACCTCAATTTCTACGATAGACAGTTTATACTTTTCTGAAATACTTTATGAACACAGGGTTTTTCTAGGTTTAAAGTTGTTGTTGTTGTTTTTCAATTCCGATCAAGCTGTAGTTCGAGAACCGAAGAAGTCCGTGTACAACTTCATCCAGGCTGGAAACGTACTTAAAATTATAATCATTTGGAGTGTCCTAGAAGCAGGTAATTGCGTGGCAGAGTTCACAGTGAACATTCAAATGTACATTTTCCGGTAAAAATGGTACAATCCGAAGACAATCGATTTATCCGAGAAAGTGTTTCATTTATTAGTGGGTACTTTTTGTTGCAAAAACAATGGTTTCATCAAGTTAAAAACCTTGATTCAATGTCAACGACTTTATTGTTTGTTTCAGAGTTAAGGGTTGTTATAAAGAGTTTGGGGTTAAGGTAAAAGATTAGTGGCTTCGGAATGTTTTACTCCTGTATTGCTGACATTAGTTTATGATAATGTTATGAATGTTTATAATGCTATTTTGCAGTACTTTATCGAGGTGACGATTTGATCCGCGTTCAATAAACAAAACTTGAGGAACAGGATTTGGGATGTAAATTGCGTTCAAAGTGGACATGTGATTTGGACTATCCAACGCACACGAGAGGATAATGATTTTGATTGTTGTATGAAATGAGGGAACGACAGTGTTATCTTAGGTGCCAAAGACGAAAATTGATTGTACGATCCGTGAAATGGTCTTCGTGAATAGAAGAGCAAAGCGGATAATGTTACCAAGAGCAATTCTTGGAATTCATGCTTTCATGGCGTAGATAATTTTCGAGTTTTAATATTAGGTATACGATTGGAATATCTCAGGCAGGTATCGCAACTTCATGATCATTCCATGAAATACCTTAACTAAATCCAAAAAAGTTACATAATATAGAAATGGTGTAATATAAAAATGGATTCTAATTTTTATATTTCTAGCAACAAATATTATTAAAGTGCTTCTATCATTAAATGTATCATTTTGTCTATATGGTAATGTAATATTGTAATAACCTCGTTTATAGAAGATATTAAAGTCATTAATTCATTAAGTTTTTACATTTCATTAGGACACATTCAATTACAATTGTTATATATTAATGTTAGTGTCAAAACTTAAAACGCATTGCATAGCTATACTAAATTGTAATTTTAATAAATTAAATGTTACATGGAATATTGATGTAATATTTCTTATGAATTTTTGGGTAACATTTCTCAAGTATTTTTTCTTTTGTATTTTAAATAACATCTATTATGTATTTTTATGTAACTTTTCTTGTGTATTTTTTTCAATTTGTATAATTTAGTGTCATTTAGTTTTTAAAACTTGTATTATATGTGTACGGTACTAAGCCATCATTCTAATTGAGGTTTTTCTGTGTTTCCCTCGATTGCGTATGGTAAATGCCGGGATGATCCCTAGATTGCTATCCCAGACTAAAGTAGAATTTATCCTACAATTATAGTTATATAATGTATCCTCCAATTATATTGTATGTACGCCAGTAGTGGTCAGTCGGAAAGTAGTCCTGATGGCCTGAGCGTCGCTACAGTATAAAGACATTTTATTATTATTATTATTATTATTATTATTATTATTATTTAATGATACAAAATAATCGAAAGAAAATTCAAAAAGAGTATGTTAGTCGTTCCTACGTTCAAAATGGCCAGTATATTTGATATGTAGGGTAATCGTAATTAATTACAGTCTACCATTTTCAGAGGAAATGCTGATGATGTAAGCAAATGTGAGGACACGATTGTGGGAGGGAAAGATAAGCTACTAGTAGGAAGAGATGCGTCTTCTAGAACAAGCGTCTCATTTCAATATCACTCCGCTGGACGCATTTGCTCACGTGCTGCTCCACGGGTTCCCTGTTACTGCGATTTATGTTGCTCGCACTGCATATCGTGTGAGCGATACATTCATTACTTGCGATTTCAAGTGTTTGTATTTAAGTTCTCTCCAACGAGATGAATACAGCTTCCTGCTTTAGCAATCGAAATAACACACTTTTTGCATTAATCATTTTCAAGCTTTCACTCTGCTGATTTCTCAGTTCTTACTTATGCTTTGTTTGATTGGTCACCTTATTTTTATTAGATGGTTACTACGAGCTTTCCATGGTTTATTGAATACATTGAAATTTAAATACTTGGCGGAAGTTGGTTCATTATTCCCGAGCGTCTGATGCGATCTGGTTTGAAGGGGACTTTCAAGCGATTACGTTCGCGAATCTTAGAAATCACATAGCCAAAGTGCAGAACATAATTCGTTGTCTTTCTTTTCAGAGGCTATCATCCTAGATTCAAGCATTAAGTTGTTTTTGTCAGCGTTTGCATAATTATTTCTGTACGACACTGGAGGATGTAAAGTAAAAGAGAAACTTATTGTGTTAAAAAATTGATTGTAATCATACTTCTCATTTGTGCGGATCTCATGGTTGAATGATATTTTTCACCGTTGACTTGGCTATGCAGGTAAGGCCTTGTTCACGATCGACAATTGGAATGTTGTACATTATGAGCAGATTTTTAGTGACCAAAATATATACATACTCGTACAAATTTTCTTTGTTGTTGTCATAAAAATGTATTTGATTTGTGGCACTTAATGAAGTATTGTATGCAAACATTAGGATAATTTTATGTGTATAATTAATGTAATAAAATTACCAAAAGTTTTTTAAAGTTAATAATTTTTTAATTTATTTTTTTACGTCTTTTTTTAAAAATGTTATGTTTTTAGTTGGCTTTCGAGCTCTGCATGGAAATGGTACATGTGGAAAGAAATATGTATGTACTGTTTTGATTTTATCGTATAGTTTTTTCTTTTGTGACAGATTTAACGTACACCGCCCGAATAATAACACTATCCTCTTGACTCTATTCATTTTTTAAGTTTTTTAATGCGTTTCATTATATGTTATTAATGTATCCAAGATATTACAACGAAGCTCTTTCTCTTTCATTTTGAGAAACCTTCAGAAATTCAACCAATTTTTACGAGTAGAAGAGATTGATTTATGGCCATTCGGAGCCTTTGAAGAAGCGAGTATGTCTCCGCGTAGACTATAAAGCGCGTATAAGCGTGACGGCGTGCGCGTCACGCGGGCAACAGAAAACGACTTTCGACACAGCCCCAGGGCGCTCGTTCGCTTCTGCGCGAAGGGTGGTAGGGTGGGTGACGTGCGCGACCAAAGGACCTCTCTATCGCTTTTTGCGTTTAATCCATCGGAATCCAATTACGTTGGCAGTGGTCGGTCAACAATTCATCGAACATAATGTTGCTCTTGAGTATCAATTATTCTTTGTTTATAGGATCCATGTGTTGAAGTTAATGACCAATACCATATATTTATCAAGTATTTAAATTTTATTGTTGTCTTATGTTGTTTTCTTAATGTGATAAAAATTTATAGATACCGTGTAGAAATCTTTTACTGTTAATTTATTGTTACATAAAAACATCAACCAATACTTGCCAAGAATATTATTGTAATTTTCTTACTTTTATACTTTTTTTATATAAGAAATGATTTCCAAAAAAAATCGTGTTATACTGGAATTAGAGAATTATAAAATTTATGAATTAATAGATTTACTTAGATTTCCCGAATGTTCTACATTTTTTAAAATAGTAAATTAGTATTGGGCATATAATTGGATTGAATTTTAAGAAATATGCCTTCGAATAATCTTAATTCGTATATTTAGTTTCTGTGGAGAGTAACATAAACCGCCGGAAAGGAAGTGACTGGTTGTGTCTTGGAGGTCGCGGTTCTTGAGCCCTTGTCTGCTGCTTTTCCTTGGTGCGTTCACGAGCTGTAATTTGGTGTGCGCCTCGAAATTAAGCTAATGCGTCTTCCGCGGGTGTGTGAACCTTTGGGTCACTATTCCCACCGCCCCCATGTGCCATTCTCCCACCTACTCTTCGTCTCCTCTCTTTACTCTCCTCCCTCCTCCTTCTTTGTACGAAATTATTCCCTCAACTATTCAACAACACCGAGGAGCTATAGATTCCTGTCGGTGATTAGGACAGGTAATACTAATTTTTCAAACATAAATCTTAAAGTTCTCAAAATAATTTAACAAACTAATACTCAATAGAAAAAAGTGGATATTATGTCGTTGTTTGTTTGCCTGATCCATGGTTCTCATCGAAGAAAAAATCTTGCCAAGCGAATTACTCGGTTCATTTAATCATTTTCTGGTGCCATTTTCTTGTAATTTTGATTTCTCCTTTTCACTTCGCAGAATTTTTTTGGTCCTTGGTATTAGAGCATGTATTTAACAATTACTTCAAAGGGTCACCTCTCTTTCGATTTCAATTATCTTTTCTATTTTCACTTCTCGTGTTCTATCGCTCGTGAGAGTGAATGGAACTTTCTAATTCACCTATAGGTGAGTCTATGTATTCAACCATCTTTCTCGTGCTCGGATTGTCCATATTTGCTTCCATTCTTCATATACATGATTTCGCCGGAGCGGAAGGAATTAGGTTACAGTAAATTGTCGGCAACAGAACGTTCCACAATGTATGCATTGTGTCAGCATGTTGGTGTTTCGTGTATAGCTTTCTCTAGATCATTGGATACGGATGTTTACTACTTGAGAATTGGTACCAGGTCAAAAACTGACTCGTGAATATACGACAAAGTCGGTTATGAAGCGTGAATACTCTCAAACATCTTTACTACCCTTTACGCAAAATAATGCAGTAAATTATTTGGGAATTGGAAACGAGGATTGGTCACTCTCTTGGTAGGAAGTAAATAATTCATTCTCTAATACCCCTGTGTATTTTCTCATATAGAAGATCACCATGAAATTTAAAGCTTCTTTGCAGTTCAGTAAACAAACTTGTTTTTTTTTTTTTTTTTTTTTTTGAAAAGGTTGTCAACACTATCATATACATTTGAAGATGAAAATTCGCTGTCAATATTTTCCTATGAATTTGAATACGAAAGTGACCAATATTCTAATGGAACCATGGAAATGTTTTGAAAGTCTTATTTTTAGTTTATCTCTCTGCTTCAAATGCTGAATATTTTTATGAATTATATTTTTTATACATAATAATCTTTATTTTGTCATCATACTCATGAAGAACTTTAGAAACAATAAAATACATGTATACAACCTAGAACAATTCACATTGAAAATGGGCTCTAATGACCTTTGATGTTGACGAGCCCTAAAGCCCCACCAAAAAAAAAAAAAAAAAAAACACATTGAAAAATCGCGTAGAACTTCTGAAAATGAAATAGTTTTGACCATTTAAATTATATTCCCTATTTACATTAAAACATCTATCACAAAATCCAAGTGCGTGAAATGTTTTCTGTCTGCGTTTTCAATGAACGAGTGGGCGAAAGTAGTTGTTGATAATTTTTAGTTACTTAAAAGTAATGCTAGAGGCAACAAACTATCACTTTTATCTCCCGTCTCAACAAACAAGGTTTTGAATGTGCCTATAGCAATACAATTTTGGTTGTTATGAATAGTGTATTATATAGTATTTAACTGTATTGTGTTCTTGGTTTAAAATCATTGAATTGCATTCAAAATTTATTTCAATTTATGATAGCTTTTGACCGGTTCAGTTTATTCCCATATGCTTCGTTGCGATGTGTAATTTCGAGGATCTTCGTCCGCTAACCTTGAAAGCTGTCGTGCAACCTTTAAGCGTGTATAATGACGACGCTAACATATAACCTTCGTTCTATTCTCCATCATTCAGCAATAGATTTTCGGAAGTATGGACATGATCCCCTGGCGGTGAGGATCACCATGTTTTAAAGGAGAATGTCATTTTAAAAGGAATAAACTGAATAAATGAATTACGTGAACTTTACTGTGAGACAAAATTAGCTGCGCACTTCCTTCGTCGCTCCATAACTTCTGTCTTAAAATGCATCATAATGAAATTTGAGGTAAGGTGCAGTCATCTGTTCTGAAGATACTCCCTTATCTAGAATTTTCTCTGCTAACTCTTTCACGCTGGAACATCCTTAGCGTGTAAAAATATGTAAATTTCGCGAAAATACTTCCAGATGTCAGAGAAAACTAGTCTCGCGTCAATAAACCACTCTAGAAGCTGAGTTTAAATAATCACCCACCTCTAAAGACCACCCACTACCCCATATCCGCCCAATCCTATTGAGAAATAAATGATTCAGATGTTCCAAAACTACTCATGACTACTTGTCCAAGGAATATGGTTTAAATGTCGTATCACCCATGGGATTAATCCACTTCAAACACTCCCTTCAGTATTTTACCTTTTTTGGAAAATTGGAAGTCCCACCATCTAAGCAGCCCCATTGAGGCGGTGTCCACCTTCTTCCCTTATCACTTCCCTGATTCACCGCAAGAAAATGTTTTACGTGAGTAAGATAAAGTATCATTTGTTGTATTAGCATACAAAAGTTAAAGATGGTCGCTCCAACTCTTTTCCTTTATTGTAATAAACAATAGATAAAAATACCATCTTACCCCCTCAAGTTCAACACTTTTTATCCAAGGAACGGGTAGCGGTAGCATTGCAACCTCTACGTTATATGAAGGGCACAACCTTACAGCTATTTACGGGTGATTTTCATGTTTCTCTTACCATCAGGGTGAGGTATGCATCCACCAAGTCAACGATTGTCATTCTTAACAATTCTGGCTCGTGTAGAAGTGATAAGGGAAGAGGCCTTCAAATATGCAACTCATCAGTTTATTAAAATAAGACGGGTTTCGATACATTCTTAATTTCTTAATGTGGTACTACAATTACGTATGATGTAGCAAAATTGTCACCTGACTGTTCCAAATACCTCCCACAGTGCATTTCACATCTCTCCTGCCCAAACAATTCCTTCACCCAAATCATGTGGTTTGTTGTGAACAAGGCTGATGCCCTGATCCTCGTCACTGTAAAATAAAATCTGAAATAAATAAGTAAATAAATTAATAAAATGTATACATTGTGTTCGACTAGTGTGTCTTTTAGCCTATGTTACGAGGTCTATGTTTTAGCGTATATTAATCACAGATTAGAAACTCCAGGACTCAATTTTTATTTCTAATAATTCAGGTTTTTGTTCGGAATTTGAGAGGAACTTACCGAAAGTTTGCGAATTCCCTTTGATTTATCTTTCCTTAATTTGGTTTTAATAAAACATTGAAATTATTTCTATTAAGACTGTTTCAAAAAGTCAGTGACATGGAATCTAATCAACTGTGAGACGAACTAACATTACAACTCTCCCTCAATAGAGATATCTACAAGAGAAAACAAATAGTAAAAACCATTGTGGATTTGTCTGGTACTTATTCCACTCACCACCTCTTCTCCAGCTCGTTCTTCGGCTCGCCTCGGTGCCCTCTGGCGGCCATGCGGCACACGACGTGTCTCTTCCGCTGACCTCGCCCCATGACCTTCCGAATGGGCCTGTTTCTTTGACTTCTTTTCGTGGCTTTGTTTCTACGGCCAGACATGGCGAAGGTCTCAGAGGCCGCCGCTGGTGGTCGAAAGGGCCACCTGGCGGACCGCGTGGGAATCTTCGAGGAACAAAAGGAATTTGCGAGGACCGCCATGTGTTCATTGCATGTGTGGCAGAAAGGTAGTTAGTTATTGGTGGCTGTAGCGGTGTTAACTCAGGGTCTCGGTACTTTACCTCTCACTTTCGTATGAGGGGAGATGCAGGCCCATGACTTTCAGGTGATGTGAGGTTATAAGGGATTTTCATTGTAAGCAAAGTGGACAATTTTTCTATATAAAACCCAAAGAGAAACATTTAAGTATTATATGTTAAGGTACCTAAGAAAAAATATGATGGGTTTAAATAGTAGCTATGCTCGGTTTTATTTAATATAGAAAAATAAGTATTTTAGAATAAAAAAATTCGTATTTTATCGATGAATTTCATATAATACCGATGACTCTTCAGGTGTCATGAAGCGGCTCTGGGAAAAGTGTCATTAATCATTTCATAGTCATCGGTAGTGAGTGTTGTGCATTGCTTCAGCGTAAAACGTTCCACAGAACAGTCAAAAGTCATGGTCCATAAGAGAGCGCCAAGCGGATGTATCTCAGACAGAAGGGGAGGAACTGTGTTTCGTTCATAGACGAAAGCCAATTTTAACTAACAATTATTGTCCGTACAGTAATTTTCTAGATTGAAACTTATGCCATTAGATTCCTGATGTTACTCCCCTATACATGAAGTCTCGACAAAATCCCACCGTAAGTTTAGGAGATAGCCTATTTAAACTCGTATTAGTGCTCATATAATAATTTTGAGATTTTATTTAAGAATGACATATTTTTCAAGTCAGACGTTGAAACTTCGTCGTGTAAACATGTAAATTCTTTGAGAATTAAATGTGGTTTGAATATTGTAATATCTGGATATCCATAAATGTTATCGAAATTTGGTGTTCGGATTAAAATGAGAGGAATATGCGTCGTGCATTCATGTACGTTTGTAGTCCTCTACTTGGATTTTTGTCACAGCAGGCAAACTTTTCATCTGATGTTACAAAGGATACTATCTATTTTATGTCCCCTTTCCTCCCCTATGCACCTGCAGGTCCATCCACCAAGTTACGTCGATAATATTTGGAGGTACTAACGTGGTAATTTTACTGGTAAAAATAAAATAAAATAAATGTTGTGTTTTAATTGGTGTTATAAAAATACTTTTCTCTAATTTGTACCTACGATGAATTCTCTTCAGCATTGTTTTATCAGGTGAGGTTTCGTGAAAGAGCGAATCCACAAATCTCTATGATGCTGTGAACGCACTCAAATCTTTATATTCAATTTCATTTAATTCATTCTGTCTACTTGCTGGTTGCCGGAGATAGCTGCCACGACTTTTATCGACCAGTGCTGACACCTGCCGACAAAATCTAGAAACGTAGACGTTGACGTTATCAGAACTGTTTTTCTCATACCGAACTTACGTGTCTCAACAAATCAAGTAGTTTGTTATTTTGTTTGTTAAATTTGTGGTCCTTGAACAAAATATATTTTTTTGTATTTAGCTTCTAGCAGTGTATTGTAGGTTCAATTTCTCGATGAAATTCTTATTTTTAGATTTAATTCACTATTTGAAAGTTGCGATGGATAAGTATCCATTGAACGTGTCTTGTTTCGGATATTTCTTTTTTGTATTAAGATACTCCCGTTCTAGAAGCTTTGAGAAAGTATTTTCTTTCCACTACTATTTGAAAATTCACACCATGAGTTGGAAATTTATCGTTTTTTTTTTGTTTTTTTTTTTGGTGTTACTGTAATGTTTCCAGATCATGTTGGGAGCAAAAGTAAATATTCTTGAGTGGGAATGAGAGTGGTAAAAGAGAAAGTTATTGTGTCTGAAAAAGTAGTTAGTAGTAGTCAATTATGAATTTTCATTTTACAGTGTTACAGAAGTACATTCGTAACGGTGTGCACGTTCATTCTAATAATATAACGACGGAATAATCCATTATAAGTATAAAATGACGGATCCAAAACTTTGAGAGTTTATGCTACATACTATGTATTTGACTAGAATATGTAACATATGCAAGAAGGTAAAGTTAAACTTTTTTTCGAACGCATTTGAAAGACTACCGGAAAGAAGAACTGGTCTTAAACTTGGATTATTAGCATCTCAAACTAATACTACGCCTTACTAGAACAGCGAAACTCATTTACTGAGAAGGGGAGTTTCTAGCCGTTAAATTTCTGACTTTGTGAATTGGTGTGAGTGCACATTGCGAAGTTTGTGTTACGATCTCTTAAATAATCTTCCTCGTCGCTGAGCGCTGAGCAAACACTAGGAATAAGTAAGAGGACTCTATGTTAGCGCTAGGCACGACACTTAGTTTCAGTATTTCAGAATAGAGAGGTCATTGTTTGAGAGTAGCACCTTTCGGTTTTGTAAAATAATCAGTGAATTATAATTCATAAATGGATAAATAAGATGCACATATTTAAAAGTAACCAACTGCAAAGGTGACATCTAAGAAGGGTTTTTGTTTCGTACGAGGTATTTTCGTGAAAAGACGCAACTCATAGACGACTCTTTTGTTGAGTTCGTGAGACGGGAAAAGGTGAGATTTCACTTCCCATTTACTATTTTTATGTGCCTTTATTATCGGCTTACGTCATGTGGCACAGTCTTTGTCTTCCGTCATTCATATCCTTGCTGTGGGAAGTACGTGAAAGCTTTAGAAAGGATAAAGCAAAGGTTACACTCATCCCGTCCGGGAAGATGGAGGAGTACTGGTGTTGGCGTAGGGGTGGCGACAAAACGTGCGGCTTTTGGAGGTGATATCATCAGAAGGGAAAGGGTTTCGAAGAAAGGGTTCCCAGCGGTAGACATTGGAAAAGGATTTTCGAAGGCACATGGTTTGATTTAGAATAGTGTTGCGATGCTATCGTTTCTTTGAGTTCCACTTTGCTTGGTGAGAGATTCTTGATGGTTTGACTTTGTAAGCACAGTTGAGCTGTTTATGTTTACTGATTTGTAAGCGTTCTGGAGATAACGTTTCTTGAGATAAATAAAATGTTGATATCGTCTACTGCTGTGGAGCACATGAACTTTTCTACCCGTAAAATTTTCCATCTGTACGTTTAATATTATTTCCAAGTATAAACAGAATATGACTCTTCAAGCGAAAACATTCAACAAATTCGATTTTAGAAATCTCCACGAGACAATGGATCTGAAAAGAGGAGGAAAAAAGTGAGTGTGGATGGAGAAAGCGCAACGAAGCACGTCATCAAGTAAAACGCGACGAGAAGAATGAGAAAATATGGACACAAAACATCACCTAGCCTTTCATCAAGCACGATGCGTGAAAAGCGTACGAAACGGGAGAAACGCTCATGGGGTCTATCTGAGCCACGGGGCAGAAGCTAGGGAGTGTAGGAGCGTAGGGCCAAAAGAAAGGGTTTCAAGCTCTGTGATTATACACTCTTTTGTGGCACTGAGAGACAATAGGTGGCCCTGATGCGTCTCACACGCCCTCTTCCTATTCCCACCGCAGTTGACGACTATTCCTCCATCGTCTTCGACTCAACTCCAACTCATTGTCTGTGTCTTCATGGCTTTATGTCCCTTCGATGGAGAAAGTATTACATTGGTGAATGTTTTCGTTTGCGTTTTGATGAAAATAAGGAACTAGGACAGTCTATCCATTTCACTCAGAACTCTTGTGCATAAATATCTCGAGTTCTTGCCAGTTGTGAACTGCTGAACAAATTCCTTTTAGTTTGTGAAATCACCCCTAGCATTCAAAATCAATAAGCCGAAATATGCAGTGCGTAGATGAACTACGTATGGTTCGTAAACAAAGAAAATTATCATTCATAATTATAATTATCATTTAAATTATTCAATATTCTTTATAACCCATTTAAAATTATTTGTATAATTTTATAAAATTTATAACACAAAATATTGGTTTATTCAAACGAGTTTTTATGTTTTACATTAATGTTTAAATAATATATCCGAATTTCAACTGTAATACGACTGAATCCGAAACTGACTGTACGAAATCCGAAAGGAACCGGCAAAATTTGGACCTCTGGCTTTTTGAGATTACTTTTTCAAGTTGTTACTGGAATTATTTATGTAGTTAAGTACAGTAATTGACCTATCGTCTTGTGGAGAACATTTTGTATATTTATTGTTATACTTTACTATCTTGTTTTGGGTAAGAGTTTTAATTGTAAAACAGTGGCTTCAACCCTCTCGACATGGCACAGAATTTTTGTATTATCTCGATATTTTTGTCAATTGTAAAATTAAGTCTGTTTGTTTACATTCGATGATTCGAAAGTGCGTTTTTGCATTCTATGAAGTGTTCCAATCGTGAACTGAATGAATAACTGAAGTTTAAACAGACAAATAAATAGTTTTCGTATGGGGAAAGAAACAGTTGAGAATTTAAAATATTTCTTGTTATGAAGCAAACTGAGTTTTTCACCGCATCTTTTAACGTTTTGTTATGTTATGTTTTGCGCTTAAACATTTTTGAAGTAATTACACTACTCGGTTTGAGATTCGAAGTGTTTTGATCCATTAGTTTTCGAGGTTACGAAAAAGTGAAAATAGTAAATAAGGACGTTCACGTTTACGAACTGTAGCTGCTGTTCTATACCATCTCGTCACTTTTCAAAATACGAGCTAGATACATGTTTTACTTGTAAATCTAAACGTTTCTTCCTAACATGAATTAGCCTGATTATAGTGAGTTTTACTACAATTGCTTCACACATTGGATATCGCCGTAACCATGCGGAAAACTATTGTGTCATTTATATTTTACTTTCTGTGTGTAGAGGATTCAAAATCCGCTTTGATATGATGCTTTAAAAACTATTCTTTATTACGTTTTTGCTTATGATAAACGATCATGAGGGAAGACGTTTTTGAACGATGGTCCGTATTCTCATGAGAAACTTCTCATCTTTCGTCTAAACGATTCGGACTTTCTTCCTGCATTGTGAGAAAAGCTGCTTAAATTAATAAACTCAATGAAATTCGTAAACACAGCAACGAAAGACAAAAAATTCTACTTTCGTTTTTGGTATATTTTGGTTTCGTATATTAGTATGTTATTAGACATCATGATTTCTACCTTTACGCATTAATGTTTTATTGGAGTTGAGAATATGGAGAGAAAGCTTGAACATCTTAATAAAAACGGAATTTCAACGAAACTTGTTGGCAAACTAGTTCTTATTTAAACATAAGTGCTATGTGTGAATCATATTCGTAACAAGGAAAATGACAAAACAATAAATGTGCTTGAATTGTTTTTTCTTAGCAAGGTAATGTTTATCTCAAATCAAGATATTCTTATTTATCAAAAAAACTGTTTTCTGACAGGTTATCTCACCATTTGGTAACTTAAATAATTAATTGGGCGATATTCTTATTCTAACGTACCCTCTCAGTAAACTTATCAAAGTGTTGGGTTAACATAAAGGAAATAAATTATGCATCATTGTCGACAATGCAATTACTGTGAAATCGTATACTTGTTTCCAAGGCTTCAGGTAACCCATGCTGAAAGTTAATATTTTAGAAAATGACGAGAGTAAGCTGAAGTTGCAAGGGTTTAGAAACGTGATGACTATGATACGAACTTCATAGGCATGTCTCGGATGGCGATAATTATTTTTTATTCTATAGTTTTCGTATTACAAACATAATTATTATTCAATTTATATGACAGACACTGGTGATCGAAATGTCCCATGTCCGATTAGGACATTGTGTTAGTTAATGTTGTTACGCCACAAAATGAAACAAATTAATACTTACTTGTTTGAAGTTATTTGAAAAGGTAGAATCATGTTGACTGGTTGAAATTAACTATAATTATATCACATTCTGTAATTAATAGTGATACTAAATTTGATTTTCAATGAAAACAATAATCGCCATGAAACTAATAATAAATATCCTTAACGATCCTGTTTCATCGTTGGGTTAGTTCATTTTACGGTTGTTTATTTAGCTAACAAACATACTGTGCGTTATATTTGTTCTATTACTTCAGACTTCAAAAGTAATCGTTTCCTTCTCTCACCCGTTTCCACAGGAAGTGATGAGATGGGAGCTTCCAGCGAACACCCCTTCTTCCTCCCACGCGCCGCTTCTGCCGATCACTTCCGGCATATGCCTTCTCCCTAATTACCCACGGAGGATTGGATGTACGCGGTTTTAAGTCGTTATCATTCTTGGCGAGGGAACGTAGCATTAGAAATACCAAATAAGAGGGTGTTTGACTTTTACATTTCTCTTATTTCTTCTTTAGATTTCTTGGTTTAGCAAAAGTTCAAATTCCAAATGAATCGGTGATTGCTAAAATGGACCTAGACATGAGTCAAAATTTGCATTTTTTAGTTAAGCTGGTTTTTGGAATCCTTAGAGGTTATTTGCGATCATACAACATGTAGTTATATGATTTTTACATTTTTTTCCCGGTAATTCAAACACATCTCTCAGTTCTCACCAATTCAAATAGATAACTTACATTTCTGTCATGTTTTTTGTATGTAGTTAACAAAATAAATTCCCACCATCACTACAAAAATTCATAGATGTCGAGAATGCAGTGGTGTGATATGAAAGGATAGCTCCATGTTTGAGTACCATCGGAACCACCAAACATTGGTTAACACTTATACTTAGAGCTTGGTGCTTTACATATAGTACAATGAATTACATTCCCAAAATTATTCTAGATATAACGCAAAAGGAAATGAAATTCCATGACAGTGCTTTCAGTAGAGATTTCCAAAACTATTTTCGTGATGAATGGCTCGTTGATTCATGTGCATGTTGCCAAGAATGAATGGGCTTGACTGCGAGCGCCATCTTCTACAGACCAAGAACATAGGATATGAAATAAGGCAGGTATGAAGTTAAAACCCTTCTGATGCAGTAGATCAAGCTGTCTTGCCCGTGGGGGGAGCATAAACCCCGAGAGATCTGAGTGTATGTATGGAAGTCTATGTCTATGTGTGTAATCTGTCTTCGTAGCCACGGTCTTTGCATTATAACTGCTAAGTGTACGACACTAGTGATTCTTCGAATTCGCAGGGATCGCTTTCACAAACATCGATTGCCTTGCACACCTGTGAGTGACCCAGCACGTAGTTTTCGCATCCATAATTTCGTTTTATGACCCAGTTATCTTTTCGAAACGAGAGATGGAGATTTATCAGCGGAATGAATCTCTTGGTTATCTGGATTTAAACCAAAAAGGATAGTGGACCCTTAATCATTACTAATGTGAAAGCGAAGACAAAATTTTTTCAGTGTGTTTTGTATTTTTCCGTAGATTTAAAACACGAAAAATAATTCGAAATGAAAAAATAGATGACTTTTATTAAAGCGATGTCTATTTCACGTTCACGTAATCGGCAAAGACCTGACCTCACATTTCGAGGGTGGAAGATTTGATAATCACGTGAATGTCCGAGAGATGTCATTGGAATACTTTATCACCCCCGATATTTTTTTTTTTTATAATCAGTTTACCATCCACGCACTTTTTATCTTTTGTGTCAGAACGGACATGCGGTCGCAAAAATTTCTAAAACTGTATTTCATTAACCATTACATTAAATGCCGCACAAATGGTAAAGATCGTCGGGGGAAGTAAAAAATGCGAAGTATTAAGGATCTCGCCTCACGTGTTATTCTTCGCGCATTGTTTTGTGTATCCACAGGAAAGATATTAATTCAAAACTGTATATTGGTATTTGCAAGATACGTCTCTATCGTAAACAATCACATATACTACTTCTGGAAATACAACACTTCCGTCCATAACGAAAATTTTATGAGGTATATGTTATGGTCGCATTAATATATTACATTTTTACTTTCCAATTACACAGAGTGTGTAAGGGAAATATTGTAATCGGTCGAGAAAAAAAATTTGAGATCTCTTTGCGAATTGGCTCCAGGACAGTCTATTTTCAAATTTTGGCGATGTTGTCCAATGTAATATGTGTATGTATGTTAAGAATTTACAAGTTTGGTTTCGATACATCAATTTGTTCGTATGTTGGAGGCGCTTTATTTGAATCTGCAAATAAGATAATTCCAAAGAGTTCAATTTGGAAGATAGTTCACGCAATCTTTACTTGGATACGATACTTAGGTTTTTAGGATATTATGTACTGTGATGAAAAATATTTTGCATCCGATTGATCTAAGAAATATATCACATTGTATAATATTATTATTATTAATTTTTTTAGTTTTTATTTTTGCTTGATATTTTGTGTTTTGTAGCGTGTTTAGTTCCATGAGTTTTTGTTATGAATTGTAATTGGATAGTTGAGTGGGACACGCTCCAGATTTTATTATTACTTAAATACCTCAAGAATTAGTCTTAAATGTAATCTGAGGTTATCAAAAAGTTTTACATTGAATAATTTCTGATGTGTTAGAATATTTTATCATTGGAGCCAAGATCACAGATCCAACAGGTTAAACGATCGTTGGTGTAGTGAAATCGGATATTAATCAAAGTTAGCGCTTTTTTAACGCAGACGAAAATAGGATCAAAGAATGCCGTATCATTGACGCGAGCCGTATAGGGTAGTGTCATCGACTGAGTGAAATGTGATGGGTTTAGTATTTACAGCTCTATAAATATCACATATCAAACCTGAAAATCATAAAAACGAATGTAAAAAAATGTAACCAAATCCTAATAATAACGATAGAGAATAATAATATTCTAGTCATCAATAAATTTACCAAATTTTTGAATCTTTTGCATCATTAAAGAAAATACAAACGCACATAACTGTCACTCATAGTAACACTTGATTCGGTGTTTAAAATGGTATTTTTGTGTCAACGCTCATGAACACATTATACTGAGGAGTTGAAAAATGAAAAGGGTTATCGTGGACGCTTATTTGGATTTCGTCAGTGAGGATAATGTTTTCAACGGATCGTGGGTTCATGACGCGACTGTGGCACCATGACACTTCCGACGGTTGTGCGAACTTTCACGAGCATTAAGAACACGGCTGTTGCGGTGCCTGCTGAAAGTATAATTGCTCGTTAACTAGTTCTGCGCCGCGTTTCCAAGAGTAATTGAGTGTAATTTGTGTTTCTAGGCATCTTACTGCGCTTAGTTTCTCTTGGTTACCCTGCGTAATCTGTGATGGGTTTTATTTTCTGTTTAAAGTCTATAACTGCAATAAGGGAAGGGGACCTGAATACGACTTCGCATCAGAAACCGATACATTGTTATACTTCATCCTTCTTGATTTTATGATGGAGGCCTCTTGTGACTTTCTTTGGAAAAGAGTAAACAACCCAGAGACAACGGTGGGGCACGCCGTTGGAATGAAGGTGGGGGGCAGTAAATGATCTTAATACTGTACGGATTACATAGATGTCGTACCCTGAGAATGATTCTGATATGAATTCCAACAAGAACAGTGTCGAAAAAATTATTCCCCATTTTGTCGAGGGTGGAAAGAGATGGGAGCTGCTTTTGTTGTAAACTCTTCAGGTTCTCAAATATGGAAAATTTGTACTATGTATGTAAACAAATTTACTGTGTATGTAAAAACGTGTTTTGACACCCATCCATGGGAAAGTTTTGACACCAATATTTGTACTATGAAAAACGAAGTGGCTATCGTTCCCTCTCTTGGGAATAAGTCGGAATGGGCTGGTAGAAAAGGAAGATTCCTCTCCTTTCTTGAAAATACTTTAAACCAATTAACTCATTCTGTTTTCATATTGATCTTACTTTCAAGTGTGTACACCATAATTATTCACAGTGCTTCCGATTCATAAGTTTGTTTTCTTGGTAATAATGACTGAACTTTCGCGTTAGGAGTGTGTGCACTTTATTTTAGCTTATTTCTAATCATAATTTTCTCTATTTTCATGTCGATGTTTACCTAATGATCTCATGTGATATTATATGACTGATAACGCTAAACAAGACTTATTTACTTAATTGCTATTTTATAAGAGCAGTTATTAAATTGCATTTTTATCAATTGTAAAATTGTTTGTTCGCATCAATAAGTTTTTTGCGCGATTTCTGGGCACGGAGCGAAAAACTTTCTGGGCCTTCTTCACGTCCATCCACCTTAGTGGAGGTTACTATCCTGTTAGCCACGAACACCTCTCTTGAAGCCCGAACCAGCCTTATCGCTTTCAATGTTGCGTTAGCGAGGTCAATGTATACTCCTTTGTTTGTCCAATGACGGAGGTTTATGAGCGTGGTTTACCATAAGCTCTTCTCTCCTACTAATAGCGTTTGGCAGGTCGATGATTTGTGTTCTACCCGAAGGTAATATTCATGGCACTAAGTGAATTTTTTTTATTCCTTTTGAAGGTAATCTAATCTTGACGTCGTATTAGACACGCTTAAAATTATAGATTATTATTTTCTCTGTTGTGAAATCTCTTCCCGCCCCTATTGGACCGAAGTTCTTACCTCTTAAGATGGAGGTCGTGAGAATTCAGGGGGATGGTGGAGGAAGAAATCTCCACCCTTGGGCTATTCGGGAAAGGGAAGATGCGCACTCTTTAAACAATGGAAAGAAAAAAAACAAGTTTCTCCCTCCCCTTTCTCATCCTCTACGATCTATACCCAAGATTTGTAACGTGGATGTGTTTTCAGGCAAAAATTCTTGGCGGTGTGTATTGGTTTTCTGAGCGTTTTTGTTGGCTGTTTTTCCTACGAAATATTTGAGAAGTATTACTATGGAAAGACTCCATCCCGATCATCCGACAGGTCTCTTCTTTGTTTTTATACCGGCGCGTGTCTGTTTGGAATGTTGATGTGTGGAGTCTACTAGAGCTCTTCGTTGTGTGCCGTCAAGTTACCAATTGGAGCTGGAAGGCAATACATATTTACGAGTATATATGTTGACGTATGTTCTAATACCACGATGATGGTGGTCTAGTTGGTAGAAATTTAGAATTAGAGGTGTACCATGATTAGTCGCTTCTTATGTGTGTTGGTCCTTCAAACGTTCCCATCATACGAACATTTAAAAAGGTATTTTTTGAATACATAATATTATTCATGGTGGGAGTTCATGGTACGTATGTGTAACATTTACGAATTTTATAAACTTAAAATAATTAATAATTTTAACTTCATCTTCTGTTGCCAGTATTCATACATATTCTTTAAATACGTACTACATGTACGTATTACGGTTTTGTATGTTGTTAGTTTTAATTTTCCTCAGTTTTCTCAGGCATTTTTTTACTAAAAAACACTTTCAAACATAAACATTTTGTTTCCAAAATACTTTTTGGTAACGTTTGATTGCTTTACGAAGTGGTCATAAATTACGCTCTTTTCGCCTTTGCTCATTAGATGTGTATACTGCATAGTTCTGTTTTATTTTTATGAGTTTCCTTCATTCATTAAATGAGTAACTTTCCGAACAAGAAAAGTTTGCTTGGCGTTCCCTCATTTACATGGCTACATGATATTACATGAAACTGCGGCTTGTTGCCCGAAGTTCGGCACCATATGAGGAACACGCTAACGGGATGTGCACTGTGCAGTTTGTATATCTTTAATGTTTGAGGATGGCGAACGTAATGGTGTCTACTATGCAGTTTATCAAGCATGCTTCCTAGCCTTTTTATTAGGATGATGAAAATAGAATAATGGGATGTACCCATGTTACAGAACATTCGTGGCAATATATATTTATCTAGGTATGACGTAGTTATTGAAAAGTTAGTTGTTTCGAATTAGTAGGGGATACCAAGTGTATTAGTTTGTAAAACCACACATATTTCATTTATTTCTATACAATTAAATACTTATCGCTTTTCGAATGTGCGAGCATTTGAATAAAAATACAAAATTCTTGAATTTATCTGCCAATGAATTTTTTCAATTGATATACATAAGGTATTTTTTGTACCACGAACTTGCGGAAATTATTTCGAATGAGAAAGACCTAGAATATGTATATCATATTTGTGAGTTTTTACGTGAATATGATGAAATTCTGTTATCAGTGATAATATTAACAAAATATATAATAATGGGAGTGATAAGTTGTTAGGAAATGCAAACCAATATTTTTTCTGTATTAGCGTCATTGCTAATATCTCTGAGATATTTTTAAGGATGTTTGAACTTGTTCGTTCCCACCATTTTTAAATGATTGTAGTATTCATGGTTGCATTATACTTTGTGCGATAGTCCTTTTCATGATTTCCTTGACAACGGATATGGGTATTCAGTGACCGACGAGAGAGCGTTGGTTTAATGAACTCAAGTCATCGGAAGTCGTAGTGAAATAGTGTGTTGTATTGTAATACTTTTTCTCTTTCTGTTCCAGGTGAGTGCTCTTCCGATGCTTCCAGCCTTTGTTGATTCATCTACTACCGCTGCACACTCATTGCGTGAAGCGGTGTGGTGAGTCCCTTGTGGAGGCATGATGTGAAGTCGTATGTGCGTGTAAATACTCCCCAAACAGTTCAATGAACTCTTCTCACATATCAACTTCCAAATAAATCAGAGTGTTTGTGAAAGAACTGAGAGGGAATTAATTTATATTAAATGTACCAGATTATACATCATGTTAACCATGAATAAACAAAACATACAAAACTGTCCAAGAAACACGTCTCTACACTAAATGCTAGGTTTTGAAAGTACAGTCCTATAACTAATTTATTTCTTGTTTCAATTTTAGCACATTAGCTTAAACCTTTTCAGATAGACGCTGACATCTCCCTGAGGCATTAAAAGTTCTAGTTCCTCTTTCAATGTTAAAAATAATTTTCTATTCCTTATTGCAAATTTCATATCAGTAGGATTTCATACCTCTTTTCCCTACTCTGCTAAACCTTGCTCAATCGATTGGTTTAAATACTAAATAAGCGTACGAACATACTTCAATAATTTTAACATAAGTATTTAGGGTCCGTTATACTTAGTAGCTCGTAAAATTCATTAAGGTTCATAAAGATAAATAAAGAAGGAAATATTTATTTGATAACTCAATAATTAACCTATACATTCTGTAGATAGGAGATTGGAAAGGAAATCATTATAATCAAGTTAACAAAAAAGTCCAAGTAAGCGTAAGGATTGAAAATTAGACTTCATGTCGTAATCGAATAAAACTAGCACGTAAGTTCGCAATCAATTTGCCAAATACTGAGAGAGTTTAAATCTATCATTATTCAATAGTGTGTAAATTATTCTCTGTTGTTCAGATAGTATGTTTCATTGTTATACGAGCATACTGGAATATATATATATA
>NNCF01127644.1:405579-426021 GCA_002313205.1 Laupala kohalensis
TCTCTCTCTCTCTCTATCTATCTCTCTTCCCTCTTGGATTCTTAACGAGAAAGGAAGAGGCGAAGCCGTGTTTCAGATCTGCTTCGGGCTATCGTTTTTACGACGGGCCTGTGTGTTTATTTTTCTGTGAGGTATAATCCTCACATCTAGAACACTGTTTCATTACCTTTCAGTACGAGTGAGCCGGGTCCAGTTATTTATATCTCGATTGTTTGGGACAGCTCTTCCTTGCTCTTATACACCGTTCTACATTTTTTGTCGAAGCTCGTTTTAGATATCTAGTTGGAAATTATGACAAGGTGCATGCTTATGGAGAAAATTCTTATGACCCACTTATTTGGTAATATCCGAAGAACAAAAATAGAAACGACATAAAGAAGGCCTTTAAATATAATTTCAGATTCCCGGTTGGATGTAAATTTATTTTTATCTTTATTCTTGCAAGTGTTTGTACTTGAGTAAAAATACTTCAAGTATCTTCATTCAATGATCAAGAAAATTTTTATTTATTTTCTTTATATCTTTCAGCTCTTGTCTGTTCTATTTAGAAACGATAATTACAGGCAGTTTTGCTCTCGCTTCTTTCTTTTAATAATTTTTGTTTCATTATTTACGATTGTTCAGTTTTCTTGTACTATAACATAAAACGATAATGAGTTCGAGAAGTTCCCATCTTCTTCTGTTTATCGCATTGTTCATGTTCTTGAAATAACTAATTCCTCTTCTCCATTTTGATTTGCAGATTGCATTGCTTCTGCATTTTGAAACCCAGATTGTATGCGATTGTGATTTCCCCCTCAAATAGTTCGTACTCCATCGAGTCGTTGTCGACCATAAATGCACCTTGTCCATAGAATACGACCAGGGATATATTGAGTTTTGGCAGCATTCTGAAAGGAAAGCAGAAAGTGAAAAGTTGTCCACGTTAAAACCAGTCTGAAAAATGACTGTGGTTCTCGCAGAGAACAGAAACTTGGCTTGCTCGCTCTGGCCGCAGGGTGGTCCTATTTGTATTAATTAAGACGTTTCTTGCCCTGCGATCTACAACTCTTGGGAGCCCTTGCCTCGTGACGACACTTGGTGGCAGGTTGAGTCTGCACCGCCCACGCAGCTTGACCCACAGACAGAGCGAGTTTGCACGGAAAGCAACGGGCGACCGGTTTCACTTGTTAGGATCCACTGCGTCCAGTTTATTTATTTTTTGCTAACTCTGCTCTTTACTCTCTTTTATGTTTTTTCAAACATTTTTGCCAGAGAGGGTACGAAAGACAAAGGTCTAAATTGTTTTATTAAGGAAATACTCGTTCCTGAATGTTGTCCTTTTTAGAGTGCGAGATGTTTTCACGTTATAAGAATATAAATTGTACACAGTAGTGCACAGGAGTTTCTTACGAGACAAAATAATTCCAGAATTAGTTGCGCTTATGAGTTTCAAAATATTATTATATTTTATTAATTATTGCAATCGTAGCAAGGAAAAAAACAAATCAACCGGCTAAAATACAATTTCCGTTGCAACATCTCGGAGGCAATTGAATTAATTTGTTAGTTTCCGAATTGAACTTATGCGCGGGTGGTAATGACAGAAGTGAAGGTATCTTTTGATATGAGAAGCTTTCTTCCTCCTCCCAATCCTGGTTCTACGTTTGCTTTGGAGTCTCTCTTGAATGGAAGTGAGACATTCCTTACGGGGTCGACAGCAGGCGCATGTCTGTCTGCTTCGCTACTTTCTACGTGTGAGGCGAGGCAAACAGACGGAAGCGGTCATGACCCAGCTTACCACATCGAGAGGGACTGAGGAAAACCGTTACAAGTTCATGGTTTTTCTCTCGTCTGATACGAACGTAATCAATGTTTCACGGATTCTGCTCAATTGACATTCTCTTTGTGATGCGATCTTTATGCATTTTTTTTCATTCAAGATGACAAGAAAGCGGTCGGGTTATTTTAATAACATGAGTTTTACTAACAGTTCTCACGTAACTGACATTGTCAAGAAGTTCACGTTTCGCGGTTGTGTGAATATTGTTATTGTAGTTCAAAGGCGGTGTGAGTAAATGTTAATGTATTCCTGAAACTCTATGTTTTAATCTTGCATCTTAAAACATTAAGTTAACTGGAATAGACGTATCATGAAAATAAAAGTTTTTATAATTTAACTGTGTTTTTTTTCTGACATTGTGTGTATTATTTGCAAACGAAAATGGCGTCTGGTATTTTAGGACACTTCCTTGAACTTTGTCGGTCCCTGTACCCCTAATGAGCACAGCATTCAGCCTCTCCGAGGTTATGCTTTTAATCACCTAATTGACCAAATTCTTTTTTTATTTCAGTTTTTATTGCCATTTTCATGTTATTTTTGCAATCTGCATACGATTTTAAAGTAAATGGATCTAAACAACAAAATTAAGGATATAGATCATGGTTATTCTTCCATTTACAGTTGATCCTATTCTGTTTAATTTTATCGTAATTGTATTGTATTTTGACTCATTATATTCTTTATTTTTATTTTTGGCTCAGTTTAATTTAGAATACTAGTATTACATTATAATGGTAATAAATTTTAAATAAAAGCTACATAGTCAAGTTCTTGGGTCCTGTTAGTGACTAAGAGCTTAACCCCGGTTAGGCCAAGCGGTGTGCTTATTGGGTTTAGAGTGCTTATTGAGTTCAGTGAAGTGTCGTTAGTTGCCAGACGCCACTTTCGTTTACAAATAGTATAGTTGTAATAACGATTTCATGTGTGTGCTGTGTACCATGTACGAAATCTTTTCTGTTAGTATCATAGGTCAGTTATAGACTGTTTTAAAAATTATAAAACAGTTTTATTTATCCGTGCTTAAAATTCGAAAAAAAATAGTCTTTAAAATAATTTTGACTGATAAGTATTGAAATTTTGCTCATCATTTTGCTACATTTATTAAGAGTCTTCATAAAATACATTATCGTTTCGATCTTCGAAAGTTATTAGTAGCAACCATTTCAAAATACATTTTTTTTCACTTCGTTCATGATATTAATAATACTGAAACTCAAAAAAAATGTGACGGATTATTGAGATTGATTTATGTTCGTTTTGTCGAGAAATACCATGCAATGATTTCAAATGTTTTCCTATACATCCATCAGTAGATGAATGTTTTCTTCAAACGTATGGCCTCCCAGGGGACGTACATATAAGTACGTGTTTGGCAAACACGGGACCCCGAGCTGAGTCTGGCATTACTTCCACTTACTTGTGCAAGGTTCCTTCCTTTCTCTTTCCTGACCTCCCTTTGTCACCTCTTGTTCTTTTCGATCCCGACAATATTAGGGCTAGGGGTATCTTTCATTTCCCTCTTGATATATTGTAATTCAGGAGGGTTTTTAGTGGATATGGTTGATTCATTCGGCGAGTCCCACACGCGAGGAGAGACATGTTGACTCTCCTTAGTGCGTAACTGCATTTTCCCTACCTGTACAAAATTTTAGGGCTCTAATGACCTCGATGTCGACGAGCCGTAAAGCCCCACAAAAAAAATTGAATCATATGGGAGGTCTTCAAATGCGTCAAGTATGTCACCCGTCTATGGCGAAGGGGCTTGCTTTTGTCCAAATTGAATCCGGATTCCGATCCACTCTTTATGAATAATGTATGAAGAAGATTGTGTTGTGCGTGGGACTACATGTGTCGTGTAGTAGTTTGCGGGCGTTTGAAGTCTTCAAGTTGTCATTGCATTCCTGCGTTCCAACACCGTTTCCCAGAAATCATGAAGGAGAAGCCGATTAAAGTTCGGGAGTGCGCGTTGTTCAGCTTTGCCTCCGAATGTATCTGCTGAGTAAATGGTAGATAAAATGAAATATGTAAACTGACATAAAGAAATGTTTCTAGATTTTTATTGGTAACTAGCAGAACTACCCGGCGTTGCCTGGAATTTGAAAAGAAACTTATATCAATCATTACTGGACATTCAAAATTTTAAAACAATTCACAAATAGAACAAAAATTATTTTTTTTTTTTCATTGTTAAAGAAACATTCAAAATATTACATCGCCATTCAAAGAAAAATTGGTACTGAGAAATGATATATTTTACCCAAGTGGGTCAACCTCTCAGCAGGTCTGTATTTTTTAAATTCATGTTTGTTACCATATTTCTCTATTTTCATGATATTAAATTTTCACTTTTGTTAATTTCAAAAATGAAATACCACTAAGAAAACCAACAAAAATACACACAGCTTTCAGTATTGTTTACTGTTGTACGTTATTACGAATTGTTTTAAAATACAGCCAGAAGGAACGTACACATTACAGAGAAATAAAGATCATGGTTGAGACCTCTGAATTATTCAGTTTTCATTTCATTTTTAAGTTGTGTACTTGAAAACAATCTTCACAGACTTTGTATAATTTTGCTTGCACGATTCGGTCACGTGGGTTATACGCGCTCAGTGGATTTTTTGCCTCACGTAACACAATTAAACTCTGGCGGACACATTAGCAATCTTCATAGTCAACAGTCTTGCTGGTGAAGATTCACATCTACTGAACAGCAACCAATTTTAATTGTTTTTCTGCTCTGGTAATTCATCAATATTAACCATACTTCGCATAAGTATCTTTAGACATTTCAAATAATTTAATTAGTTACTTTTTCCGATTTCCATGCGACATATATTCCAAATAATTCACTTTTATAAGTATAGTTTAAATAATAACGTTTTACAATTTATTGACAGGGGAGGATAGTATTAACCTTAATATATTTCTGAAGCAACTTAAGGGTTCTTGATAAGTCCCTCTCCTCTTTTACTATCCAATTTTATTCAGATTACACCGTGCAATACAATATAATTAGCTGATAAGAAATATGAGTTATGGCAGGACTCATATGTTACGGACGTATGGTATGGGATGAGTTTACTTTGGGGTACCTTTGTGATTACATGTCTGGTTATTCCTTTTAGTTATACATCCCAATTAGTTTTTTTATTCCATTTGTCAAAATTATTTTCTGTTGCTTTCAAATAGATATGTAATCTGTAAAGAAGTTTTATTAATTTGTTTTCACATGAATGGTTCAGCGGCCATGTTTTATATGGAGTGCTATTTTACTTTCAAACTCTCGAGATAACATAGGTGTTGCATGTATGCGTTTCTTCTCAATTCTTCTGCTTTAATATACCGGGTGCCGATGGATGAGTGGTTTACGTAGTGGCTTCATAAGCTCCAATTTCACTTTCGGTTTTTGCGGGTGCGAAACACTACACATGTCATGTCGTATGATTTTTTACCGTATATTGAGTACCACTGGGGACCTTGGACGAAATATATAGGCGAAAATGTTCCTAAAAATAATTGTCAATTTCGACGTTTTCTCTTCTGATAATATTGGACTTGAATTTACAATGTAAAAATCGGTGATGTGGTTTTTCCGATACGTCAAGAACAATGACTTTTTCCGATACGTCAAGAATTTAACTTTATGCCGCCATATCAACTATTGACGACCATAATAATGTAGATTTTATTACATGAACTGCTTAGCGTTCCTCAGCAAATTCTGGTTGGTAGGAAGGCACGGGTGAAGTGGCAAGTGGCTATTCCCTTTCGTTTTCTTAAGAAGACCTTTATAACTATGTGGGTTGTTATAATAATGGCTTCTTGAAGAGTTACGTAGGGAGATTTGGTGGATTTAATGTTTCCAGACGTATGCATAGTGTTTGGAATTACTCCTGTTGTAGATATTACTATTAACAGTATATGGACCTATTTCATTTTCCAAATTATTTGTACTTCCTGAGAGAGAGGAAACTGTGTTTTGACATTTTCTCAGATATTGTCCTTTGTATGTTATTTGTGTTAGGCTGTATGTCTATAAGGTATATGGTTTTATTATTTTGGCCAATTAATGTTATTTCTGGACGAATCTATTGAATTAATTTATCAGCGAGGATTGATCGATCAAAGTAGTTTATTGTTATTGATCACCAAGAATGTCCGTTGGCAGTAGCGGATCTATGGGGAGGGCTAAGGGGGTTATAGCACCCCCCCCCCCCATTGGACCTGAACTTTTAACATATAAAATTGAAGTTGATAAATTGCATACTTTGTAAAAGTGTTAGCAGATTAATAATTGTTATGGTTATTATGAATGTTATGTATTAATAAAATTAATAATACCATATTAATAACTTAAATAACTAATTGTTAGTAATATTACCAGATTTTCAATTGTTAGTTATTTATTTGATGCATTTTACTTAAAGGTAATATTTATAAAATTTGTGTTTTAAAACCATAATTTTTAAACAAAAATGCTTCCCAGTTAGCCTTCCCCTTGATTACGGTCTAGATCAGCCAGTGTCTGTTAGTATTACGATAAACTGTAGTAATGCGGACTTTCTCTGCTTCAACGATGTCGAAATAAAATCCGTATCCTGAGATCAACCTTAAAGTGCACTCTATCTGGAACTCCGTTTCTCTCGCTCCCTCTTTCTCCGTTCGCCGCCGCCGCCGTTTTTGCTGCGACTTCTGTGCTTGGAAGCTCTTAAATTATATTTGGAGATCCGGCTCGCTTCCTCGTCGCTCCCAGAAGACGGAGCGTTTTGCATGCAAATGCAAACTCTACCGGTTGCCCTCGGCGAAGCTCTGGATACCGCAGCCCGTCATGTCCATTTTCAATCAGCGATTATTGGTTCCGACTGGCTTCGCCCACTCTCCTTCGAAGATCCTTTCGACCAAAAGAACAATGTATAAAAATATCGAATCCCTCCAACGGTATCGTTTCGTTATATTCCATGCCTTCATCACTACTAAACAATTTATATCACAACTTCTGTTCTGTTATTCTATAATTTGCCATTTTTGTACAATTTTTCACCGTTTTCAATAACCAGTTGAATAGATAAAGATGTACGTATGTGGTGTCTGACGATGTTTATATGTAGTTATTGATGAGGATTATATTGTAGTGTAGAAGAGTGGGATTACATACGAAATTTCGGATATACATTGTTTAGCTGCTGTTTTGAAAATGTGAAATATGGCGAAACGTTGGCATTGTAGGAATCGGAGATTTTTTTTATTGGCCCAAACGCTAAGTCCTTACACCTCGTTAATAAGGAGGCCGAAAACGAAAATTTCACAAATCTGTTATTTGGACTGATTTCAGAGTCATTATAACAAACGCAACCTCCATGAGATAACCGGTTCGTTTGTCAGCCACGTCTTAATGAACCTTGGGTGTTCCATCGAGATAAAAAGAGAGAGACGATCAGAAACGGTTTAATTGTATTCTTTGTGTTCATGTAACACTGTGGAGATATATGCAACCAATTTATGATGAATTTATGGTTTTGAACTTCATTAAATTGTTTGTTACGTTTTCAGAATTGAAAACTGAGCCATGTGTATAAGCAAAATTATTGATTTTAAAGTCGTTGAGCTAACTGATGTAGTATAAACCCAGATAATATTTCTATCACTCCGTCCATGTTTCATTTATAAGTTGTTTTAAAGTTAAATGAATGTGTCACTATTTCTTTGGACTTCTCGCTAGTGGACACATATGTTGGAGTGCAGGAAATTTTGATATTGATTGATGTATGGTTGTTTGTGTTTTTGGCAGACACTTTTTTGTCCTCTTTGGAATGATTAATATTGACGCACATATTCTAGTTTTTAAAATAATTCTTTTGAAATATACTGGCCTATAATACGAGTATGAACATTGCATTTTATTTAAATTGTGAATATGGGATATTTCCCCAGGTTTTTATATGTATTGTAATCAAAAGTAAGTCCAACTTTGGTTTTGCTCCTACTTAGATTTTCCCCTTGCAGCAGTTACATTCCCTTTGTCCTCTTTTACAATTAAAATTCTGGGGTTTTTTTTCAAAAAATTCTTCGTATCATTAACTTCCTTCAGAAGCATGTTATTGAAACCCTTTCTTCTTTTTGTTTTGATTATTTAGTTCGTAACATGATTAGTGATTTTATTGATTCAGCTAGATCTGATGGAATTTCTAATGTCTCAGAGCCTCACTTTAATTTAGACAAATTTCTACATCACAAATAAGATCATCCATGGGGAAGGTCTTCTGGTCATGAGGTAAAGAAAATTCTTCTCCAAGACTTAGAATATTTTAAACATTTTTAGAGATATCTGTCTCTGTTCTATTTCCAAACCATTTGTCACTCTCAACATGAGATTTATCCTTCGTGCACTACTTGAACCTAAAATTATGACCTGTACTGGAATTCAAAAAATACTTATTCCTAACCTGTATTTGGCTCAGTTCGCAAGGTACAATAGTGGCAATTCAACAATAGTGGCATCCACTTGTTTTATGATATTCACCACTTTAATATTATTAATCATAGATTCTAATTGCTTAGTTTTTTAATAGAAGACCTTTATTTATATATCGAGAACTTAGGACTGAAATAAATTTTTCGAAGATTCTAAATCTTTGTTAAATGTTAAATATTTTTGGTCAGGTTTCCATGATGCTTTATTACATTCTATAATAGTCATTAGATTTATGTTATCTTCTGTATAAATGTGCAATTACCATTTGTTTCCGTTTTCATGCTATTTACCGTTTATTGGTAATGCTTCAACAACGTATAATTGAAACAAAGCTCTCCTTCTCGATTCTAATTTTCTTTTTATCATTTAAAATCTTCATTCCAGTTTTGAAAAATGTTCTGAAATGTTACGAAAATTTTGTGCAAACTTTTAGTCGTTTCTACTATAATTGTGGGTTGATTTCATTTTGAAACCGTCTCTCAAACGAAGTTCTTGAACGTTGACGTGAATAAATGCGCATAACGACGGAAAGTAAGCAGTAACTCAGTGGGAAATAGTAAAATCGAAGTCTTCTTGTTTGTAATAGTGTTAAAAACTGTGCGCTTCTATGAGAGTCTTTCCTTCTGTACATCATATTTGTCCTTGCACATTATTTTTGTTTATTTTAATCTTTGTGTCCAATGAAATGCCGATGTCGTCCACGAACCTGTTTCTCGGTCGCTAAATCTTCCAAAGAGGGATATCCCGTAAGCTCTATGAATAATTCTTGCTCTAAAACGTGAAACGGGATCATTTGCGGCATATGAATACTTGTCGTGATTCGTTACGATATGTAGGTTACAGATGATAAACTCAAAAATATTTTTACTGTATTTTTGAAATAATGCAATAGAATAGTCTAAAAATTCTGAAGATAAGTTGTAAACCCGTCCAAAGTAGAAGTTTCAGGAGAATGACATCGATAATCAACGTAACATTTTATTTCTTATATACTTTGTTTTTCGCTAAGTATCGGATGTTTTCCTATAATTTTAACTATTATATTTCTTGTTAACCTTGTGACGAATTATAGTCATATAGAACATGTGTCTCGGCTGAATAGTTTTCCCTTTTGTATATTTACAGAAAAGGAAAAAAATAATAATAAAAGAGTGGAAAAGATGGTTTGTTTATTTGCACTGGTTCTGTACATCGACGGTACTTGCTACTTATGATCTTATTTGTTGGGAAAAGATATTAATAAAAGGTTGTGTGTTTAATTGCTTCCTGAATATGTGTAAATGTTTTAAACAACGTGATTGACCACAATCTATAGTGAAAAAACCATATTCTTATTTTTGCAATCACAGCCTGTGTATACATAAATGCAAAAAAAAAACAAAAAAAACATCGCTCTCTCCATTTCCTGTAGCTTGAATGACGTCCATGAAACATCCACGAAACATCCACTCAATCTTTTCCTCGTCAATTGCATCGCCTTGCAATCATTTGGTGGTTGCATTCGTCGCCTTCCGTAAACCGTATCTCTGATCTCCCAGAATGAGGCGGAATGGAAAAGGTCTGAACGAATGAATGAATGAATGAATGAATGAATGAATAGGCAATGGGCGTGCTCGAGTTCTCGTCATCCGCCTTTTCCCGTGGACCATTATTCTTTCATTCCCGTCTCCTTTTGTTTCCTCCCTCGTCTGTTTTGTTTCTCATTTGTCCTCGCCTTCCGTCGATGTACTTTCTTTCTCTTTGAGTCTCATTTACTCGTAGACTTCTCATCTATTCCATATCATCCTTATCATCAAATTGTATTCCATCTGCACTTTCTCCTCGCGTTCTCTCGTTTTTTTTCAAAATAATTTGCTTCTATATCCTAACTTTTAAATTTTCTTCTTTACCGCTCCTATTTGAATTTTCCTACTTGTACTACGAGTGCAAACAAATGTGTTTCGCTGCTGCTGGCACATCTATTCCATTTTTTTCTCGTAACAATATGACTATTCTCCTGTGTAACTGAAAGGGTCCGTTATTTTGTGACCAAGTTGATCCAAGATATCAGTAAATACAATATATCCATTATTGTCAATTAGTAACACCTCCGTTGGAAGAATATTTGAACTTAAATAATACATACTCTTGAAAATATTACACTATGCGAAAAAAGAAACGTATGGTTTTATATATGCTCCTATGTAATAATTAATTATTTTGTTAAAGAAAAAAGTGATCAAATATTCAACGTCTAATTCTTCTTTCTAATGACGAGATCCCAAATGATGAAACTCACTTTGTGGGAGGAAAGTACAAAATGCTCAGGAGTATGTAATTATATTACGTGGTTCCATTGACTCGTATCCATTATGTTTCTTTTTTATTTTCGTGGCGTGATAGTTCTCAGCTTATAAACGAACGGTATGTTACTCAATTTCGTATTGAAGTAGTTTGCTATTTATTCGAGTTAAATGGTGTCGTTTTACTCTCCTCGCAGAAAATTAGCCGTACTCGTTCAGTACGGGACAAATATACTTCAATAATACACATTGATTTGTGTTCGGAATGAATAGTATGTACATCGTGTGGAACGCGTGTTAATGAAATGTGACGTTTATGGAGTCCGTGGTATGTTAAGAACGTTTGTTATACCAAACTCTGAAACAAAAACCCTGCAGTCGCTAAATAGTAGATGAGCAAGTAGAATTCCACGGATGAAACTGTAGAATTGTCTGCTCCTGTTGTCCACGTGGTAATGTTTTCTCTATTGAAAAGAAACACCAGAGAAATTGCGTGGGTTTTTTATCCTTTGAATCGAGTTCAGTGTGGGGTAGCGTGCTGTACATGAATCTGTTTGTTCATGTTACATGAACTGGATAATGCTTTTAACATCATAATTTCATTTCCTGATCCATATATAATTATGTTTGCGACCTATGATGCTCCAAACTGCAAAATAAACCCTTCGCTTGTTTTATTTCCAATAACCTAATATCAATGGATAATTACGCGGATATATTCTGTGATGTGAATAATTCAACGTTTGTGTACAATTGTTTGATTTGAGTTGTTAATCAATTACTTTGTAAAATTAACGTAGTTGTGTATTGATTTCATTAATAATATAAATTTATTTATATTTCATTATTTATATAAAAAATTGAATTCTAAAGAAACATTACCAAAATAAAAACATAATATCATTTGCTTCAAGATAAGCATCAAGATTTAACCCTTAGGTTTGACACAGTCGTCTAGACAAGTGTCGTCCCTGGATTAGCGACCTTACTTTCGTCTCACCTACCCTTCCTGAGCACCTTTCACATTCAAATCACTTCTTCTGTCGGGACGCATCAGACATGTTGACAAAAACAAGCAGTGGTCGTCTACTTAGGACTGTTACGGTTCCCATCTTTCTTTTCCTGTTCCACACGAAGCTGTTGAGACACTTCTGAGATACAGGCAACTGATGATGATGTGGTCTGAAATGACGGTAATTGAGAGAAAATTGCAGTGGGTTTAAGATTTCTTTTGTAGCTTAACCTTAATTCTGAAACTACGTCTTTTGTTTTTTTTAGAAACAACTTGAATGGAGATATAATATTTCATGAATAGTTATTATAATGAAGATTGCGACCGAGAAAGAAAGTTATGTAGAAGGTACCATCAAATGTTACATTTTTGTACTTTTTAATGCACGATATTAAATAATATTAATGCATTTTCTCATCTTAGACTTTGACAAGAGTCGCTGGGTCGGCTTGTTTATTAATGGATTTTATATTTGCGATGTTATTAATAGAAACGTGCCCTTCGTGACGCCAATCTTAAGTTTATCAGGATTATGATGAAATGAAGGATTTTTAGGTGATGAAATGATGGATAGGATTTCTTAGTAATATTTTTTTTATACTCATGCTGCTTGGTTAAGCACATTAACTCGTTAAACCCATCCCAGTCTTTTTTTTTTCATCAGTCCTCATAAATTGAATTGACGGATCAGGAAACAGTAGCTTTCGTGTTTACCTCCTAGTTTTCGAAGTGTAAAGTAGGTCATTGTCCTCCTCTTGGTTATTCATAATTTTTAACGCCCGAAAATTATTATTTTCGTTCACAAGACCTCGTATAGTATTAGATCGATAGTAGTTGTCGTAATTTGTTAGCTACTAAATAATTAATTCAGAATTTTAAGGTTACGTTAATATGAATAGACGCAAGGAAATAAACCAATTGCTATTTGCGAATCATCTTTCTTTTGCCCTATAAATGCATATCACGGAGGTCCAAATGTATGAATGCGAAAGAGGCGATGGGGCTGTGGTGAGCACACAAGCGTCGTGGTCAGAAACTGAGGAACAAAGCGGCATCCCACTGCGAACGCTCCACCTCCCGACGGGGTGTCAACGAGGAATGCGATACTTGTCACAGCCCTGCGCCGCGTGCCGCTTGCTCCACAGCCCTTCTCTTGCCCTACTGGAACAGAAATGACATTTCTCTTGGTACTCTTTCTTTATTGGAACTTATTTTCAAGGCCTCCTTCTCTTCCACCACTGACTATAATTGAAGTTCGATCTCTATAACTCATGTTGGTGATATATATTTCCCGATCATAAAAAATTTCCCGTTTTACCGAACGTTAAGTTATATCCTACACCAATTCAGTACACTAATTCAGAGATGTAGTAATTAGTGAGTATGTAAATTATTCTAGCGCATGTGAGAGGGGAGATTTGTGTGTATATACGGTATTGTACAATTCTATAAAAAGAAAAATTTCTGAAATAAAATATAAAAATAGACTTTAAGCTAATTTCCGTTTTTAAAAGCGAATATGTTTATTTAATACACATATATTATATGAATCCGCATTGCCATCGTTTGAGAGGAAGGATGGAAGGTCTTTATCTACTCAGTGTGTATTTCTGGGGTGCTCTCCTGACTTTTAGGATTATTGAAAGAGTGCAATAAGAATATAATTTATTAAAAATATTTTTTGATGTATCATTCAAGCTATCCAAATGTTATGTTTATATTCTATGTATCAAATGTACCCATTTTCGTGTATTATCGATCTTCGTGATACTGTGAATACCATGGAGTGTGCCGAACCGGTTCGCGTGTTAATGTAAACAAACTTCTCTGAACCACAATATCTTCCCCATCCCATTATTCTCTGCACTTCCGTTGCATCTCCGTAGTACTACTATTATCAATTTACTCCCAAACTGTTCAGGCTCATCAGTTCATCTACATTTCCATTAGAAAAAAATTTGCCTCATATGAGTTTAATATCATTTTATTCTACAACTGTAAGAGCAGCCGAAGCGCATGTGTAGGAAATAAAAGACTCAATTCTTCTAAGAGCGAAGAAAAGCTTTAACTAATCAGTTCTATGGATGATTAGTTCCTTTTTCCAGCCATGTTTTATAAATAAAGGCATAGAAACCACCTTCCTCTGTTGCTAATTATATGCACTTTTTCACACTAATGTATTGCCTGTTTTGTTCTCATATTCATAGAATAGGTCAGACAAGTTCTCATTTGCGTTAAGATTTTTTTTTTTTAAATTTCATTCCGCTTGTCTATTTTGTTTGTTTCAATCCACGCCTCTCCAATAGAGAATGTAAGGAGACATTTCGACCCTGTATTTATTTTCAAAACTGTGCAACAAAGACATATTTCTGAGGTTTTCCGTGCAGTTTCCTTGTCTAAACAATCTCGTACAGTAAATTTTAAATTATCTCCCATATTACACGTTAAGTGTTGAAATGACTTCATCCGTAATGTAAGTGAGGCATATAAAAGTTATAAGCACCAATTTCTTTTTCGTTCCTCTCCTTGGCAACACCAATGCTGTGTTCATCGTTGTAAGTTCCTTCAGCTGTTAGTTTAATTGCTATGACGGTCAAAAGAAAGTGTGGGCGTATACATCGTGGCAAGGCGAACATGTATTATGCAATAACAGTTTGGGAAATTGATATTACTTTTAGTATTTTTTCAACAATTTGTCGGAACACCAGGCAAAATTATGGTTATCAGGCGTGGCAATACACGGTTTTTGATTTTATCAGTGAAACTTGGAGCGTATTTTGGAAATCACAAGTGACATTTCGAATATTCTCCCTATTTTAATTATTCGACAAAATGGTTTCAACAGAACTCCTCAAATTAAGATAAAATTTAATTTTTGAAAGCGCCATTAGTTGTATCATCACACAAGTGATCTTTGATGAATTATCCATGATTTGTCATAATTATGGCGTTTAATAAGTATTTTGTGTTTCTGTTGTAAAAACAAGTTGACATTTAGAACTTTTCTATTCAAATGACTCAATTATCCATTGCTTTGTTCCTCCAATGTTTTGCGATCCATCGTACGACGCAATTGGATCCGCAACTGCCGCAATGCTAACGGTGGAGTCTTCGGCGACGTGAAGGCAAAGGAACAGGGTGGAGGGAGGTGCGTTTCCAAGAAGCGATGTCACTGGAATCTTTCTCTACGAGCGATGAATGGACTTGCTTCAGCCTTGGAAATGGCGGCGGAACGCACTTTGAACGATGGAAGTGGTGGTGGAGGTTGTGTTGGCGATGGTGAACCAGCCGCCTTGGCGAAGGTAGAGAAGGCAATGGTGACCGCGGATTACCAAACGAATCGAGGAAAGATAAGAGCGGGGAATATCCGAGCGTGCGTTGATCGCGCCTTACAAAGGCGTCGTTTATTCTGCGAAACATAGCGATCCTCTCTCGCTCCTTTGATCCTCTTCTCCTCCTCCCTCCCCAACACTATTGTGGATACTATTTTACCCTTCGTTGTCACCGGTGTTATCGATGTTAGGATCTGTAGAGTAATATTGATACTATTTATACTTAGGAATTTTTCTATCTCTGCTCGCTGATCGGTCTTACAGTTTGTCTTTATGACATAATTGAGAATTAAATTAAAGCAACGACATGACTGGAAAATGGAGGTAAACTCAATTTCGTATCATTTCTTTGTTTATAACTGTGCACATCTTTGGGGATGAGCGTCAAAGAATTTGGAGTAAGAAAGCGTTTTTGAGAGAAATTTTCTGTTGTTTCTCTCAAATCTCACCAATCTTTGAGTTCTGTGAACTTGATATACTGTCATCTAACTCATGATCTGATGTAAATGAACTAACTTCATTTCAATGATCAGGTGCTTAGAAATATTTTGAGGGGAAGTATTCATTAGACGGCAAAAAAGACATTAAATAAATAAATAAATAAAAATAGAAGGGTAGCTTAGTAGAGACTCGGACTGTTATAATACTTAAAATGTACTCTACTGAGTATTCGCTTCTCTTTTTACTGGGTTTTACACCAGCGTTCATTTGTTTGTGAGTGCGATCTCTGCAATCCAGACTTATTACCTTCTTGTTGCGCGGCAACCCGTTCAATAGAGTGTAGTGCCATGCAGTAATTGACCTAAAGAAACTTTAATCGTATAATTCATTGCTACGAGTCTTCCGTGAAACGTCCGTCCATGCGTAAGGGCCAGAAACCGGTGCGTTTCTAATAGCGTGGCACTCTTCCAGACTCGTTTGAATACAAAGCTTCTCGCGAAACCCTCCCGTTGGTGCGACGCAGTGAGGAGGCTGCGGGTCAGTAGCCTCTACGTACGTAGTGTCTTTGACAATGGCCGACTCGTGGAAGAAGCTCAGGCTGTTCCATTTGAGAACTGTCAAATCGCTACGCACCGCGATATATTGTGAGACTGTGTGTGGGAATGCGGAATCTACTTGCGCTGAGTCGTGGTCTTGTTCAAAGGATGTGCAAAGAAGAGAGTGGGTGTTGGAAAAGGGAGGGATAAGTTATTCGTTATATTTCATTTAATTCTAACGGACTATGCAGGGTGGGCGCTCCAATTTTCTTTGAAAAGATAGTGGCGAAAGTAGTAGGATGCTCGCTTTTTGATGACGCGTTCATTTTAGTTTCTGTTTTGCTAATAATGTATCCCAAAAATCGAGATAAAAACTTAACATAAAGTATTAGAAATGTTCCTATTTCCGACATTTCCTATACGATATATTTTTAACGAATTTTTGAGTAGCAACGATACCCCACCTCCTTGTTGTTGGTAGCCTACCCATATTTTTCGTGGTGGGGAGGTGGGTTGAAGTGAAGTGGTTGTGACCCGAATTATTCGACAAACATATATTGTGAAATAAGACAGGAAGTAATGAACCAGGTTCAACTACTTAAATATCTTCGTTTGGTGCAAGAGTTGTACAAATGTTTAATTATTAAATAAATAAATAATTATTGCTTTTGTTGTTGCGTATTTGTTACGTTGACGCAGTACCCTTTATGGGAGCGAAATTAATTTTTTGCTCTTAATTATAAAGAAGAGTAGTGTGTGTTTCTGGCAGATATGATGTTGAAATATTAAGTTACCGGTGTAACTGTAAAATATACATTGGTCAAACACTTTTGGAGCCAATGTCATCGAAGAAGAATTTACCGGTAGTTATGTAAACAAGTTTCTTTTTATTAGACACTTTTAGAGGTTAGTTCATGAGTATTTACAAAAATTTACATAATTCTCCTTTATAAATGGGTATAAGGTTGTTAAATAGCTTATTTGCTAAGTAAAATGGGAAACAATGTAGAAAGTACCGGTCTTTTAATGGTTGGAAATAAATACAAGAAGATTGGACATAGCCCGTTATTGGTATAAGAATCTTCAATTTCTTTTACAGTTCAATGCCCTTATCTTTTTACTCGAAGTGTCCTCATACTCCCAGAATCCAATAAGAGATTTATCTCATGCTCCAGGATCCGTTCTTTCATCGAATTCTAAACAGAGAGTCAATTTAATATGTCCTCTAGTGGCGTGCAGGTGTTCAAGAAGTAGCCCGGATGAAAATCCTGCGACAACCGATCCGCGACCGAACCTGCACCCTGCTTCATCTGCACAACGAGTTTACCGGCGTGGCGCGACATTGGCGTCCTGCCGCAAAAGGCTATGGAATGGAGCCCGCCTCTGCCATTGACTCTGTAGCTGTCGCCATTGCATCGCCTACCAGCTACGTGTTGCCTCCGACTCCAGCGCCGTCCTCTTTTTCAGCTTCCTTTCTCTCCAACCTGGAGTCACCGAGGCTGCTGGATGGACGCCCCGAGTTCAAACTCCGGTTAGGTCATTCATGTCTCAACCTCCAAACGGACTCACAGACCTCACTCAGCATGATATAATATGAGTAGTGTTCTTACAAGGGAAGGGTTAAGATCTACAGGAAATTCCTGACTGAAAAATATGATGAGACAACAAAGCATGTGCTTTGGAAGTGTAAAATGGATGGGAAGTAAACTATTTCTGGGTGTATATGAAATTGGATTCATTGAACATTGACACACCAGATCGAGGAAAGTTATTGGAGCAGTGTTCAAATAAGTTGGAGAAAATTAGGGATACTTTGAGGTAAAAATATGGAATGTAAAGCTGCGTTCCACTCCCCACAGGTATGTTTCAACAAGAAAAGGCTATGAGCTGTAGAGAAAAAGTGATATTAAGAGATAATATGGAGTCACCCACAGAAAAGTGCTGTATAGAAGGAAAACTGAAGAAATGCAAAAAAAAAAAAACGCTTCGTAGCAAACGTAGCTATAAGGGTCTCTGATGCCAATGGATAACTTATATTTCGTACAGCTATATTGTCGAAAAGTATAATATATTTCTTTGTGAAGAAATGAATAATTGTATTGTAAGGTGAGTACATGTTCTATTTAGGGAGTCAGGGTGACCGGGATGGGGTTCTCTTCTCCGTGTGCCATGGCCAAGTAATTGTGAAGCTCTAACATCCGTGAACCTGCAGTTTATCAGCCTACAGAGCATATAGTGGTTCATTTTCAACGTTACCCATCTCCCGTAACATCCACTCTTTTATAACATTTCATGCGTCCCTGGTCGCGAACCTCACTCTTTTGATCCTCTACGTCAGTGGTTTTCGATTTTTGAGATGGACAAAACTTATGAAATATACCTCGTTCTGTATGTCGTCGGACGAGAACCACATGATCATTACGTGTAATGAAATATGGTTATTTTGTGGGTAGTAAACATCGTGAATGTAATATGAGTGACTGTGTATGATAGGTTTGCAGAATAGGAAAAAAAGCGTTGTTCGTGTTATTTAATACGTTAGAAAATTTAATGTTAACAAATTACCAACTAAAACAAAAAGGAAAATAATCAAAGAAATTCATTTTTCGATGCTATTAGTCCCATCCAGTCACTTTGCTATCCACCAACCATGGCTTTAGAACGCACCGTTATTTGTGACTCATGTTGAGACGTCTGATATATACTTTCAGCACGTGATCTCCTGTTACTCTGAGTGGTCATTGCATTTCCAATACACCTGTGCTTTGTTCCAATGAATGTCCTTAGTTACGCTTTGGGAACAATGATTTTGTCATTCACAGCGAGGTATATGGCAGTGTTACTAATGAAGGATGTGGATACAAGATAGAATTGGAATTTAGTAATTCAATCTGTCATTTATTGACTGTAAATGCTTCAATTTAAATTCAATTAACTTCGTGAATCAACCATTGTCATTTCGGGAAGAACTCGCCGGATTGAGTTCTGAGTTAGTTAATTTTATTAGTAATATACTTATGAATAAGAAGTAAATATATGAATTGATACAACAAAATTTAATGAATTATTTTAGCAATATCATTGAGTGCAAAAGTCGTATCATCAGTCATGAATGATAATAATTTTGTCAGTTGTGATACTCGAAATTCTGATTACAGTACCTTGTGATACTGGTTATGTTTCTACAAATTCTCGAAATTGTTCCTAGAAAAATATTGGCCACATAAAAAATACTTTAAAATTATATTAAACTTTTGGAATTTTTTTATAACTACGTGTTCTACGTCAAGTTTAGTAATTGTGTCATACGTAGTTGAGATTTTTTAATTGAAAATATGTATTAATATTTTTAATTTCTGGCAGACATACCTGCAAATGCACTTCAAATTATTCTTACGTGAAGAGGAAATAGTTTGCAAATGTTAGCCACTAAATAGTCATGTTTGATGGCATAACATAACTCATCAGTTCCTGTGCTCCTGTCCATAGTGTACTTCCTGCTTGAGCCTTTCTGCCTCGTGAGCGAGCGTGAGAAGTAGGGGAAGGAGGAATTGCGCTGTCTAAGCGCGCGTTCGGTGACGCTCGCTCGTTATCCAACGCCCACGCAGTTAACGAGGGAGGAAGCGCGGACGCAGCGCGCCGTAACGAAGGAAGGATGGAAGGGACCCGTTTCGGTCTCTGTTCCAACGTGTTATTCTACTCACAATTCGTGAAAGATGTTTGAATAAAACAATTCCACATTGCTTGGATTAGTTGGGATTCCATTTTTATTGTTTACTTGTTAGTTTATTTATTAATTTATTTAATGTCTTATGGCGAGGTTCGGGCCATTTGACCCGCTCTTCCACCTAACCGTGACTTGGTTAAGGGAATTGGGAAGAAGAGATTTTGGATTGCCAGGAAACTTATGGTACCGAGCCGTCATTTTTCTGGAGTAAGTGAGGGAAACCCCAGCTGAAAACCTCACCTAGTTCTGCCGAACAGGGCTCTACCGCTCAACAACCGTCGAGATAGCGAAGACGGTTCCGTTAGACCGCCGCTAGTTCACGCATAATTAATATTATAGTTGTAATACATACAAAGAGTGATGCACCGACTCACATCTTAGGGACTTGGGGAGTGAGCAGACTCTAGGATGTCCAGAGGCGCCCGGGATTCAATCCTTCTAACCGTTTGTCTTAGGATTTCCTGCAGAACTCGAGGGAAAATATGACGCGGCCTTGTTGGATTAAAAATTTGTTATTGCCGTCGTCATCGCTATTACCTGACATTAATTGGTGCAGCGTGAACGCGATCCACTCCACTCGTCATTGGTATAGAAAAGTAGGAGTATATGAGTAGTGTTACGCATTCCGAATCTTAGTTAACGCAATTAGTCCACGTATTCCCCGTTGCGTTTATTTTGCAAACGTGTTCTCCCATTTACGTTACGGCATTACCTTCTGGGGTAATTCCGGTCAGAGTATTCAAACTTTCAGAATTCAGAAGAGGATAGTTCGGATAATTTGTAAATCTCACCCCCGAAACTCTTGTAAACCT
>NNCF01127644.1:426071-451402 GCA_002313205.1 Laupala kohalensis
TTTTGAATCCGCCTCTGCCTTAGGGCCCTTGATCGGAATTGATGGGATGGTCCCTTGCTTGCTTCCGGAGAGTAAATTAGTTTATTGTCCTCCACGTGGTCATACGCAGTTTGTACTGTTTTTTGACAATAAATTTATTATTATAAATAGATTTCAATATGTTGGAATCTAGAAACGCGATGAGAATTACAGAATGAAAGAGTGAAATAATTGAGAGCATCATACATTTACGTTGGTTTTTTTAGCTTAGTATTGTACTTTCATATTAAAATAATTTTCGTTCATTTGTAAGTATATAGAAGAATTGGTAAAGATTGGAAGTTTTGAAAGATAATATTACGAATTAACAACATAAAGAAGCTGCACACAAGTATAAAAAGAGAGTAAAAATATATGATGAGAGAAAAGTCTCGAAATATGGAAACGGAACAACAAAATCACTGGATTTGTAAAAAATAAATAAATAAATAAATTCTCTGCTATGAGATGGACATTCGCCTTCATCAATTTTATTGTCAACTTCGTTTGAGGATGAAGGATAGAAGACTATTTTTTGTTTACATTTTCTTTTCCCGCTCATACTCAGCTCTAACATTCTTCTTATCAGTTTCACTGATCAATTTTCACACCATGTCAATGTAATCAATTGCATTTGAATTTTTGTGATCATTTTGAGTTGCAAAAACAACTAACAAACAATAGAAGTGATGCGTTTTATGCCCTTCTTGTCAATTAAAATAAATTTTATTTTTAAGTATTATTGATCCAATTGAAAAGTACATTCGTCATAATATAAGAGAAAATTAAATCCTTATATACCAAGGAGTGAAACCTTATGTTTCCTATTACATCCCGAGCATTCTTTTTTAGTGCGAATCTTTTTATTTTTCACCGATATAGTTGAGGGTCTTCCAACTCTTACTTAAGTGATATCTCATGTAGTAAGTTCTTCAGAGGACGCGCCAATGTGAAACTAAAACCACGTTTCCTTCTGATGACACCACAATCGTTCTTGCTACTTTAGGTTAGGAAGTCTCGGTTTCTGTAAATGTTCTCACTTGATGATGTTCTACTCATATGAATTGATGGAATGTTACTGACCCAACTGACCGGCATGAATGCTGGAGGTTGTTATTTCTTCAGATTGAATCAATATCAATATGAGCTAGGTGAATACCTAGTAAGTACTTAACAATTCTGTAATTGAAAGACAAGAGGTAAATATCATATCCATAAATAAGTACAATATTTCTTACCGTCGTCTCAGTAAGTTCTTGTGATTAACCATTAATACGTCTCCCAGTCAGCTAGTGGATGTGTCACCTAGTGTAATATAATAAAAATAGTTTGGTTATTTGTGCAGAGACGCTCCGTTCAGAAAGCAGGAAAAATATCTTTAACTTTGAAAAGGAACAAGGCATATTAGAGACATGTTCCGTTGCAATCAACAGCCTCTCCATCTCTGTGTATTTTAACAACTGTGCGTGCCGGAACTGACACTGTACCGGCTGCAGATGCATTTCCAGTGGACCCAGAGAATGATGTCTGCACGGCGAGGGTGACAAGGGTGGAAGGCGCAGCAAGCATTGACAAAAACAGCTGGTTGCTGTTGGTGTGGCGTCTAGTCTAGTTGACTGAAGGGGTAGTGTGTGTGTGTGGAGAATGAAAACAGACGAGACGCAGCTTGGTAGAGAGTACGAGACTTGTAACTACCATCTGTAACAATGGAGAAGGAACCGTGGAGAATTAAGTATTTGTATTTCGTCTCAAAAATTACATAAAATTTCTCCCTTTTCCTCAATGTTTGATTTCTTATTTTTGAGGTAAAAAGGTTCTACCCACTAAGTCTTCATTTCCGCCTATAAACATGTCAGTGCGAAAAACTTTAGGGGAAGGAGAACGGTTAGGTAGTCCAGGAAATTGAAGGTAACGAACCAATTCTTTTCTGTATTAAGTTACGAAAATTCGATTTAATAACCCAACCAGGTTCGATCGTACGGAGAATTGAAACAGAGCTATTGGGTTCTTCAGTACGTAGAGTGCTTCGGCTAGTTATAGTAGTTGTAGAAATTCATTAGTCATGATGATTTTGACTGCTATGCTCCAACTCGTAACATAGATTATGCTCTCACATGAGGCGCTCGTAGCGGAGACAATGTGACACTTTACGACGGAGACAGACGGCGGCGATGAAGGCAATGTGTGGAACACGCGTTACCTCAGTCTACTGGCTCTCTCGTGAATTCCGAGGAAAGTGCGCAATTTTGAACTCTCCTCCCGAACCCTCTGTTTGCAGACAGCCACCCGTGCTGAAGGGGAAGTGGAGACCACGTTCCTAAAGATTTATATGAACGTTGGTTGGGACTTACGAGGTCTGTTCAGTTGACATGAGTGCGGTCGGGTATTGGAAGATGTTGGGATGAGGGATGAAGTCAAAATGAACTCGTGGGTGGCCGTGCAGAAAATTGTGCTTCACGGTGGTTATTGCAGATCTTTCTTATTGCAAATACATCCTCTCGTTAAGAGTACTTGGATAGTAACACTATACGAACACTGACTGATATTTCGTATTTTGCTATTCGTATATGTGAACCGGCATTTTTCTTTGTGATGCTTAGTTATTACTCTCACCAAATATACTTTTGTATGTTCTATCAATTTACCAGTAGAAATTACTATGTATGTATGTTCTTGACCGTAATCGTAAATATTATCATGTTACTGAAACTTTTGTCCTAAAAATGTAAAACGTATTCTTAATCCGCTTACAAATTTTTTTGCGTATCTCTGTTTGAACCTAACTATCAATATTTCTGAGTGTTTATTTAAAATTGGAATTCGCAAATCTAAATTTCACCCTCGACATTTAACGCAGTAATATTCCCTTAACTTTATTTCTAGAATATTAAATTCATCGGTGGGAGTATACATCTGCTTCTGAACTTACAAGAATCTTCGAAATAGATTATCATAAAAAGTTATAGTCTCTTTCATGCAAGGTTACAGATTCTTGAGTCTAATATATGTTGAGTGTTGTGACACGCTTTTTGTGCTCCATCGTGAACCGGAATAAATTTTCTCGTGTATTGTTTGATGGATTGTAGAAGAGCTTTGTCATGCGCAACCTCGTAGATACTACGAGATGCATTATTGAACATGTAAATGGTAGATTCTTTAACTAGCCACGTAGAATTCAACATCAGTTGGCATTGAATATTTTTTCATCACCAAAGAAATTGTGAGCATGTGGAACAGGAAGTAGTTTCGATATTATGTAATGTCTGAAATTGTGTGGCTATATTAGTTGCTAGTGATATGTGTTTTGTTTACTAGTACTTAAATAATTCATGATATCTGTTTGTGTGAGTAATGTGTTTACTATTTACTATTGAAATAATGATATGTCACCACTTGTCCACTTTTATAATATGAAAAAGCTGTTTGAATATTGATAATTGTTTTATTCTTTACATTGACTTCCTGGAAATTTCATGAGTATTGTCACCACAATTAATTTTTATCATTGAATAAATCGACGATTAACACCCTGAATGTTTGTTTAACGTCTTGTTCTACAGCTGTGCTAATTTTGGACAAAATTATATCTATCTTCAGAACTAGCTACTGGTGTTGTGATGTACAATAATTGTTATGCATCATTCCATCATTAAATCATCAATACAAGTGTGGAGATCATAGCGTGACTATCAATTATAACTTAAAAAAAGATGTAGTGATCACTACGTAGTTTGTTCAGAAAGAGGTGATGTGGGTATAATTGTGTAGGTTAACCGGACCAACCTGAAGATAGAGATGGACCGTTGATGGTTAACGCAGTTTCGGTAACTTTCTTTCCGTCAGATTAGTGGCACGTATGATCATATTGCCTCTGCGTCTTGTCGTCTTGAAGCTGTCAGCGTGGTTGAGCTATGTTCCGTTGTATATTGTGGCTAATCATTCGATTTTTAGCGAGATAAGTAATTTTGAAAATCCCACGAAGTGTTGTTTCTAGTGCATAATTCTAATGAAATTAAATAATCACAAAAGTACTCCGATAACTCTCTATTTACGCTATAACAGAAATGCTATCTGAATGTATTTTACCATTGTCTCTCACAATACCCCATTTGAGATTAGGCAGGTTAGCGAATGTTACGACGGACATTTAGGTACCCGCTCTTCGTACCTCATTTTGTAAACCATATCATCATTGTTCTAGACAAAATGCTTAACTTCAAAAGAAAACAATGGTCTATTGTAGGAGTCGCTAATGGCGTTTTAGGAACGGCGGAAGAAGTAAAATTTAATAATTTCATTTCGTAAAATAACTTTTATGAAGAACTTTTAATGTATTTCTTTCCTAAGAAATTTTAAGAGCGAACCTAGGCAATATACCATCCTACCCGTCTTATCCCGCTTATTGAGCGGGTTGGCGCACTCACAGGTTCATATAAAAACCGTTTTGAACAAAAATGATGTACCATCAATAGCAATACCAGTTACCTCGACTTTTAATGTTAAAAATATCAATATTTTTTCAGTTAAAAAAATTCGAACGACAAAACTGTGCCAACCAACCCCGGTCTCCCTTACAAATTTATCTAATACTTTGGCCACTTAAGAACTGTAACTTCCACAGTTTTAATCGGAACTTATCAATTATACGTTTGTATTTGTAGATTGTTATAAGTCTTCATATGATGATTATTGTTATTCACAATATTTAGATTCTGATTGTCTTATTCTATTTTATCAAGTTCAATTGTTAAAATAGAATAAGACAATCGGAATCTAAATATTGTAAATATTATATGATCCAAACTATATGCAACATGGATATCCAACCTTCAGAGTATTATTATTATTATTGTTATTATTATGTGAAAATGTTTTAAGTTGCACTATCTGCTTCATTGGATTTTTTACATTTCTTTCACATACGTGTCTATTTTCAACACCGAGTACAAGGTTCTATGGTCTGACGACGAAGATACACTTTGTCCAATTCTCAGGGAATTGGTTATGTGATTCATTAGAGATTCTCGACTCTTGCGAGAGATCTGTATCGGAAGCGACCTCCTTGTAAGGGATCTGGATGTGACGACACTGCTGTTGGCTATCGGGGTGAACCATCTCCAAGCAAACGTTTGGATAGCCGCCCACGAATCCAAGAATCAAATGAGCCCCGAAGCACGTATGTTTTGTCCCATTGTAAACGTTCCTGGCGCGTGAACGTAATATCCTCTGCAAAATGTGAGAATTCTGTTCTTATAAAGTGTCTGCCAGTATTGCATGAATAAACCCCTTTGATGAATGATATTTTAAACAGAAGTTCATGTTGCATTTTTGTTAAGAATGTTTGCGTTTCTTATCAAGCATTTTCTGTTATTACTTTATGCCCTAAAACTGTAGGTGGTAACGTCATAAGACAAAAGACTGTGAAAGTGTGCGAAACCGATAAGGGCGTAGAGAGTGAGGGAGGACGAGACCTCTCGCTCTTGTTTGCCTTGCCTCATAAAACCTCAATAGTGTGCGTGAGCTGTGTTTTACACGTTGTTACATAATACATATCCTTTTATCTCGTAGAAGTATAATTATCTTAACCATGACTTATTTTGAACGTGCGTTGTGACAATGTCTTACTAATCAGTGATCCGTGACCGAGGTTGTGACAATTAATAACACTTCTGAAATAATAAAAGATATTAGTAATTCTCACTTATCATACGTCTCATGTGTTACCTTTTTTTCTTAACTGTTTTTGTTCATTTTTGAACCTTGATTCTATGTTTTATTTTATTGTTATCGTGTAGCTTCGATTGCATGTGGTAAAATATGAAGAGATACTTGTGTCATCTGAACACCATTTGTATGTAATTGTTTATCTGATGTACTCGTCGTGAACCTTCTATTCTCTGCGTCTCTCATGCCCATATACCGTTCTGGCGGGAAGCCACAGCTATTTCTTGCCGCCGGCAGTATGTCCGTTCCCTGGGACTCCTTGTTCCTATGAAGTTCCGGACGGCTACGTTTCCCGCGCACGAAAGGATCTGAGGGAAACATCACTTCCCACACCTTGAAACAAAGGATTCTAGCTCTATGCACATCGCGGCCATGTTTTGTGCTTTTCATATCCGCGGGGTCGCTTTCGTGTTGCAAGTGCTAGAAAAGAGAACCAGACATACGTTTATTTACTCTAGTCCTAGATAAAATTGTATTGAGAACAATTGACGCAAACAGTTTCGAGACAAATTAATCATTGATATTTGTTTTGTTGCTCGGTGGCATTAACTTAAGTTTTGTAAATTGAAGAATGGTAAAGAATAAAACACAACCCGAGACTTATAAGATTTTTAAAAAAATTCATCTTTTTGAAGATGTTAAGATATCAAACTGGTTCAGTAAGGATATTTAATACAAATCATAATAACTCTATGGTTATTGTTTACGATGCCATTGAAATTTGAGACATTGCTATACTTAATAATACGTAGATTTTATTGGAATTTTTCCTTATGCATTTTTTTTTTTGTTATTCGTTTCACTGATTAGTCCGAAGGCTATATGTGGTTGTAGAATTTTGCTATTAAAATATAGCGTAAGCTTATGAGGGACCTGAATATACTTAAAATGAAGTTAATGTTATGGACATGAAATTGCGGACATGAAGAGTGGAAGGATAAATGCAGTTGATTCGAAGTTTTCTATGGGTGAGACACTGATCTTCAGAATATTATATGACTGAACATCAATAAACATATACGCGTCGTTTGCTAGTATTCCGGTACTTGATGGTTGTTCGAAATACGTCTTCTTCAAAGGGGTTAGTGAAAAGATAAAATCACATAAAAATATTGTTCGGTTAACTTGAAAACAATATATCTTGGTGGGTTAAATAAGGAAATAATTGAAAAAATATGGTCCATAATTTGGATATATACATGGATATTTGCATAACTATGTTATCTAGATGAAATACTTTACTTCGCTTGTATTTTATTTTTCTGCTTGTATGTTTTCAAATTTTCACAAAAAGAATACGCCACTTCATCTCGCAACCGTACGCCTGTCAATGATTGAAACAAGACATGTATACTCCGCAACGGAAAATCGGACGGGTTACAGAAAATATGAAGTCGCCACTATGAACACTGTCGTGGTGAGTTATCCTACAAAAACTTAGCTTGTAGGCAATTCGCCAAGCAGAGTGTGCGTATTTACGAATCTCTTCCACCTCATGCTTTGCTGATTCTCACACCTGCCTAATTTCGGTTGTGATTTCTTAAAGACGTAATGTGAAAGATTTTCTGTCTGTAGCTTTGCCACTTTGTAGAAGTCCATATTATTGGTTATGATTCTTCAAATCGTTTCTGTTGGACATATTTTTTCGTACAGACGTAAACGTCCATATACAATATAAACCCCAACTCCTTTTCCCTTGCCTGTAAGGGTCGGAGATGAGGATGATATGATGCCTTTATTTGAGGCACCGGATGTTCTTCCTGAAGCACTTCCCCGATGCGGGTGATGAATGAAAGGTATGAGGGTGAATGTTGTGGTGGAAAGAGGGGAAACGAGAGTACCCCGAGAAAATCTGCCGCGAACCCCGCTTCGTCCACTACCGCGAATTATACTTGGATCAGACAGGGTTTGAACCAGCGTCACCAGAGATAGAAGGTGATTACGCTAGGCACTAAGCCATGGACCGCCCATTTCGGTAAACTTCAATAGATATTTTTAAAAAAGTCCCCTTTTTCTTTTTCTTCTTATTGGAGAGACATGAGAAATGTCAATATTCAGTAGACTATTTGATAACAGGAGGTTAAGAAATGACAGTACAGTACAAGTTGCTAGCAAGCCATAACTCTGATCTCTCTCTCCTTATACGAGGGAACCTCATTGTCTGTCTGGGTACTTGCGCCCGTCTTCTCTACAGCGCTGTCAAATCTTCCGGTTTCTTGCTACCCGTAGCTTTGAAGGACAAAAGTCGAATGTTAGGGAATGAGTGTGGTGTGTGCGTTGCCAAGACGCTGATGTGTACTTTATACTTTGTAGCTCATTATTTAGTGAACATGTATATGCATATTCACAAACATTTTCATTTATAATTCTACATCACAGTTTTTATCAGCTTTGTATGACACTAAAGTAACATATTGTTGAACATTACCATACATAGAAATATATTTATATAAATTGTTTGTTTATTAACGTTGAAAGACATTGGTCTAAATGTTATGTGTTTCATAACGCAGTGTAGTTTGTTCAGATGTAGAGATATGTTAGAGCTTTAGGATTTACTTAGAGGATGAATGGTTTTTATCTTCTCTTTCTGCATGTGGTCTGGTTTCTCTAGTCTTCCTCGTTTTTGCTCAAGAACTGTGGACCGGTTTGTTTGAATCAAGTGGTGCTTCTCAATCGTATCACTTTTAAAAACTTTCATTCATTTCCAATTCCGTTGAAATCCTTCTACCTATCGCTTTAAGGTACAGTAAATAAATAATTAAATACTTACACCTTTAAATTTAAATATAATCCTCCCAATTTTCATCTTGTATTTTAAATGTAAACGTTTTAAAATGACCTTAAAGCAAAACTTAAGGTCTGAATCTAGCCAAAATAAAGGCACTTTTATTATCATTATTATTATTATTATTATTATTATTATTATTATTATTATTATAAGGCACTTAATATTGACGAATACTATGTTGTTTATAATTAACAACTTATTTTCATATTTACATATTTTCGTCCATTCAAAAGTCTGTAATTACTTTTTGATTGTATAATGGTCGTTATTTGTAGTAGAATTTATGGTATAGTGTTGAGTAATTTCCTAAAATTATGTTTTTACGAAAATGTGGTAGGCAATGATAAATATAAACTCTATACTATTATTGTTCTCAATGAAAATTAAAATTTGTGGAAACTGATTTGTATTGGAGAGTTCTTGGCGAGAACGATCTCAAATCTTTTATGTCTCTAAAACATTTTTATTGGGAAACAAATGGATTTGGTTGCTTTATTTGCTTGATTATCATTTAATTATATTAAGAGAATTCTTTATATGATTTTAATTAAATTAAATTGCGGCACAATATTGCAGTGTTAAATGACTGAGTTTCCGTGGGATGAAAATTACATAAAAGTAACTTGCTGACTGCATTTTCAATACCATCCACACTAGTCGCTGGTATTTTTCCCGACCAAACTCAAAGAGAATTCGAGGGTTTATCGGCTAGTCTCGACTGTATTTTGTTTGTGTTTTGACACTAGTATTCATTGACAGTAAACAGAAGACACGAAACATTTATTTTTCAGTTATTTCAGGAGGCCTGGACATTTCAATTCAACATTGTGAACTATCAGATATCTAATTTTTGTAATACTTATGGTGTATTAAAATGTACTAAAACGATTCTTCTCGGAAATGAGGCTCTGATAGATGGCCTTTTTTATTCCAAACATTGCCACTCTGTCCTCCGTTTTTGGTGGGCTACCCACCGCTATTTGATAGAGAAAACGAGAGAAAGTAAGGTCGGATTGCAAAATATTCTTAATAATCTTATTTCTCTTAATTTTAAAAGTCCCGAAAGGGTGGTCTGGAGTACCCGATTAATTTTTGCACTATCGAATATTCCTTATCCTTATATAACATCTTTTTCAATATAGGGTTTAGTCATGAGTTCCTACAATTACCAGGCTGGAGTCTCTAACACGTTCATACATTTAGACGTCAATATCATAGAAGCGAAAAAACTGTAGCGTGACCACAATAAATAAATAATTACTGTAAGTTCAGATTCATTTTACACGAAGAATATGAATGCGTAAGCAATCCATTCGCTGAAATAAGGTTAATTCATTTAACCAAGCCGGCCAACAGTACACCGTTGCCACATAATGCATGTTCCAACGTGGTAATTGTAAGAAGCCATGATTTAGTAAAAGTACAAGATCCCGAATAAGACCATCACTCGCGTGTTTTTGAAAGGTATTTTTTATTAAATATATGTTAACAAACAAATCTACATAGTTTGTTTATTTTATCACATCAAGGGTACCCTTAATTAAAATCTAATTACAATATTTTTTAAATATACAGTCATATGTTTTCTTATTGAAATATTTATTAAAGTAAAGGTTCTTTTATCGCGAGCAAGTTAATGAGCAAAATCAGTCAAGACTCGAATTCGAATATTTGAGCGAAACAACGATGCGCAACAGGGAAGTTAGCGAAATTAGTGAGCGGAGATCGTTTGATTCTGTGCAATAGAAGAGGATAACATTACCGCACTCTATCGCACTGAATAGTACGCTCTGCGTTTCTCTGTTGCACACCTATCGTGCGCTCGAATATTCGAATTTTAAAGTGCGACAACCATGAGTCATGACTGATTTTGCTTAGGCAACCTAATATTGTTCGCAACAAAATTGTGCGTATTATATATATATATATATATATATATATATATATATATATATATATATATATATATATATATATATATTGTAAATAATCTTTCTCTCTTAATGATAAATTAACATATTTACAATTATAACATAAAATATTTATATACTCACCAAATCTTTTTCCTAAAAAGTATTTTCTTTCTTCTACATTTGAACTTCGCATTACCACAGGAAGAGCATTCAGGTTTTATATACTGTTACGTTTTGTTTAAATATGTTTTTAAAAGAGTGAAAATCTTACAGTATTTGGTTTACTTCGCTTGAATCTAAAGAAGCCCCTTACTTGAGGTCGCGGTTTTCTTTCTCTTACTGTGCGATTCTCATCACAATTAAACTGTAAGATTCTTTAGGTTATCAATTATTTTACATATACGTTTTTAATGAGGTACATAAAACACTAGCTNTCTGCAAACCTACCACTCATCACAAAACTGCAAAAAGCCTATAAACTCACCTGGAACCATTATAACAAAAAATCAATATCAGTAAAGGCAAAACTCAAACATTACAATACAGTCGTACTTCCTGAAGTATTATACGCAGCTGATACAACACTCATACAGGGCCAAACAAAAATTAAAGATATTGAAAAACAAGAAAGAAAATGCGTCCAAAAAATATTTGGACCAATAATGAAAGACGGGTTATGGATTAAACGACCGACATCAGACATATACAAACATACGGAAACAATTACAAACAACTTCAGGAAAAGGAGACATACATAGAATGGATCAAAACAGAATCACAAAAAGATTATTTGACATTACAAAATCCAGCAAAAATAAATCAAAATGGTTAAATGAAACTGAAGAGGACCTCAGACAAATGCACATTACAGAAAATGACTTCAATGATCGGGAAAAATTTAGGAACACTGTAAAGAAACATAAATTTGAACAAAATATAGCTATAAGAAGAAGAGGAAAGGAATGGTCAGCGGAGAGGAAAAGAGAACACGGTGAACACATGAAGAGAGTTTGGGAAGAAAGAAAGAATGGTGCAAGACGTCATGAAGATGCTCAAGTTCAATCGCTCTCTTAAATAGGGAATGATCGAAAATAATAATAATAATAATTTTATTTATTATTTTTTAAAATATTATTTTTTTAAACATTATTTACCTAGGCAAATAAAATATTATTTTATTTGTCTAGGTAACATTGACCTGACATACCTAGGCAAACTATGCGCGATTTCTTTGCTTAAATATTATGTTTAATAAAAAGACCTCCCGATAGGAGAAGAGATTGGTGGAGGTCGATCTATATAGGTTGATCGATATTAAGTCTTGTTATAACGTAAAGTGGCAATTCTTAAAATATCGACTTATTTTCTATCACTGTGCGTAATGTAGTTCAATCTACTCCATTCCACCCCCTTGCAAGTCAACTTGCCGTCACCTCCTCACAGTATCCCTCCATCCATTAGGGGCTAGTGTTCCGTTATCGCAGGTTGTTGAGCATTGCATCTCCTCGTAAGGAAACTGTGGGGAATCGGAAAGGGCAGGTGTGAGCTGGCGACGACGCATCGACGATGTCACACCCGTCGTCCTGATACTTCGTTTGTCTTTAAGACATGACACCTGGATGCGAACGATCATTGTGTCGGTGTCTCCCGTTCGATCTGAGTATGTAAATGGACCTATTCTTTCGCAACTGTGAGTGTGATAAAATCTTGGATGTCTTGAGAGGCACAACACACGAGTCGCTTGTCAGGTTATGGATGTTGGTCTTTGTTGCTACTGTTGGAAGACAACTGTTTCGTTCGCATTTTTACAAGTACAATGAAGAATTTGAGAATGAATGATATTTTATCTTGAATTGGGCTGGAAGAAATCTTTTGGTCAGTTGTACCGCGATGGGAATCGCAGTTTATGCCCTTGAGATTTAAACGCTTCTTGACTACGATCACCTTATTTGAATACTCATTTATTTTCATTTGTCGTACATTCTATAGAAATAAAAGGTAAAATAACGACGAAATCTAATTTATTTTGGAATAAAATAACTAGTATAAACTAAAAAAATTTAAGAAATAATTTTGCAATTGATACATGTCGGGTAATTGAGTGTTCGTTCTGCACAAACGTTTTTTGGTATCGCTTCTTTGAAACAACTTCTCCTCTGGAGTTCACTCTTAATGGTTTTTACTAGGCAGTCCATATTTATGTCTACGGAGATTATTTTGAGGTTTAGTTTCTGGATAAGAAATACCATCCTCTACTGTTTTCGTAAATAAATTTCTATATTATGATTTCAAATATACCGACATACCATACCAAATATGATTATGCAGTTGCCGGAGAAAAAAATAATCCCAGTTTCAAGAGTATTTTTATCTAGAATCCTAAAATAACCAAGTTTAACATTCAAATATAATTTATGGAGCGTCATCCGAGGATATTATTTATAGAAACGTGAAAAATACGAAAAAGCTGAAATGTGAGTTTCTTTAGTATATTTCAGAAAAGAAAAGAATATGGGGTATAAAGATTGATAGGAAAGGGAAAAGTGCAATAATGTTCACATCTTCGAAAGCTGTAGAATTCTGCAAACTTTGTACAAATATTCAAACTTTTATTTTTTCGAATTTCTGCACCTTCTGGTTCCTTGAAGCACCTTCAGCTATACAGTATATTCCAATAGGAAGGGTATCAATAATGGGAAAATATGTTAAATTCATTTTTTTTAAATCCTCAAAATGTAATTAAGATCGAGGCGCGACGAAAATTATTTCCCCAACAGTTTCCAATGAGCATTAAATCATATTCTACGACGACTAGTAATGACTTATGATGTGTCAATGAGTGAGTGTTACAGGGAGCTTTAGAAACAGCTACTGCAGACTACAGATTTTCTCTGAGAGGTATTATCAATGGGTAACAGAGATTTTCCTATTTTTATATTATCTTTTAACAAATTAAAAAATCTCGAAAGATCAATTATTTACAGTCCTAATAAAAAATAATATTCCTTAATTATATTTTATAAATTTCTGTAAATACTTGATCACCGAATCAGAAATGTAAGAAAAGTGCAGTGACTCACCAGAACTGTCTTAGTGGCAATAGATGTCAGCTCTCTTTGTCAGTTTCCAAATAGCAGTCCGCGAGCCACACACGAAACCCTTTTTGTACGGCTCGCGAATTATAGTACGTTTTACATGAAAATTTTCGTGAAACGTTGTGGGGCTCAACTTTATCTTATAAATTTATCTGTCAGAATTAATAATTGACGTGGAACATCCGGTGAGAGAAAATAAAAATTTTGTGTTCGGAATTACCCCATCATATGAAAACATTTTATTACATGAAAACATTTTATTACATATTATAAAATTTAAACATTTTTAAAATAAAGAAATAAATTGTATAATTTTTCCAGTTTGAAATATTATAAATGTTTGTGAGAATCAAAATATGGCGTTACCAATAAATAAATATGACCCACTACTTTTATTTTTTTACGGACATTTTACAAACCCAATCCCGTGTCAGCCCGATTGATTGAAAGTGTATAGAAAATGGCTCGCTGGCTAAGGTTTTCATTTTCAATTTATTTAAATCTTACTTTTTTGACAGCATTGGTGTAAAGAGATATGTTGATATATTTGTAATGGTTGTTTACAGCATGGTTATCATCGTGTTATAACACAGACACACAAAAAATAAAGAAAAATTGGTCTGACCCAAAGACCAAACCTATGTGTCCTTGCGTATTTTGATACACTAAATCCGATTAAAAATTAAAAATTGCACCATCATCCTCCGTATAATATATTGAAATTTAGTCCAATACAAGTATATAGTGTTTTTTTTTATAGATAGAAACTTTACTTCAAGAACCTCCATAGTAGTTCGTTTATCTGTACACTCACTCCGACGACTAAACCCCCTTCATCGTCTTGTCCACCCTCCTTGTTCCCTCTTCGCAGGGCGGCAACGCGATCATTGTAGTGAGTACTGTGGTGTCGACAGCGACGACACAAACCCACTTCACTGAATGTCTGCAGAAAGCTCCGCATATTTGTTTGTCGTCCGCCGGACGGGCGCCCCAAGTATTCCTCAAGCGACGTGACGTAGGCGCCGTCCTGTCACCCGACGCTACTCACCCTGCCGTCGTCGCACTTACCTCTGTTTATTGCCTTCGTTGGCGGAGAGACCGACCAGACAACTCTGTTTTACCTTCCTAGTCCCACTTTTATGTTCTTGTGAACATGTGGGTGTATTACGCACGAATAGTGCGTGGTTCATTTTTGTAATGTTTTGAAGAAGTTTTCGGTAAAGAAACAGACGTCTAAAACGGTTCACATAACTTTTGTCCGCTTGTAACTTCCGTCATATCCCCGTTCCCGCTCCATGTAGATAAGCTTAAATAGTAAGTTCCACCACCTTTTATTCTGCTCTAGATTACGTAAACAGCTTATTTTACTAAGTATTCATATATCTATTCTCTATAATAATTATACCCATTTCCTTTGTGGCAATATACCATAGAGTTATCACATACAATCCCTGTAGTTGTTGATGTAGAATAGAAAATGTTAAAAATATTTATAAAATGCATTACTGTCGATCCTTTGTTACTTTGCAATTATACAGTATGCATATAGGGAAGTATTGTCATCGGTCAATGAAAAAAATTTCGGGATATGTTGTATTTCTCTTGAGGAATGTAAATAAAACACAAAATATCTCATGCTTGTTTATTTCTTCAATGGGATATCTCGGGTAAAGTCACAATGATCTCAGAGTTAAGAAAAATATTCCTGTGATATGCCATTTCGATATAAATCATGAACAGGCGTGGAATGTATGCCAGTTACAACTGGACGATTTTTTGTTCGTTTTGAGTTTTTTACATTTTGTGTTAATATATACATTTGTGATTGGAGTTTGATGAGAGTGGGCGTTAGCTGTCATTTCCTTCCCCCTAAAACAATCGGAGTGTTGTTGGTTGTGAATATGGTGTTACGAGAAGTGTCGTAGTGGTGTAACGGCAATGGCGTCGGTGGCGGTGTTTCTGTCGACGAGCCGTGGGGACGAGGAGGAGCAACAAGAGAAGGAAGCGGAGGAGGCAACGACTGTGACGGCAACAAGGAGTGGAGGAGGGACAGGGTGGGGGAGCCTCGCGGCAACGGCAAGGCGCCTCGCCGGCTGAGCCAGTAGTCTCGCGGTCCGCGTGCACCCTGCCGCATCGCACGTCGTCGTGCCGGGACCACTCTCGTAGCGACTGCTCGTGCGGTAGGCCATCGACCGACCAGCCAGAGCCCTGTTTGCGTTGTGCGGATGTGGAGACAAGTAGCTGAAGAAACAGCGTGTTAGCGCTTGTTGGTCGGTGTTAGTGTGTGTTTTGTGGCGTGCGTGTGCGGAGGCGCGTCGGTCGCTCTGGGATATGCACGTTTCGAGGAATGCGGTGTCCTCCTCTCATCACTTCACGGAGGGAAAGTTGACGTGTGACCGCGAGATCATCTGTTGTTGGTGAGTGAGTGCACATGTTCGCCACTGCTATTGGAGTTATCAGCTTTGAATTGTGTTGTCCCTTTTCGTTCTTTATTGTGATATCAGGTAAGATCTCTACGAAAATAAATATATTTACAAATATACACGGTATATTGCTAATTCTCCAATAAAAATGTTTTTCAAAATATTTTGATTTTTCTTTGGCAAGAAACCCTCATTCTTCCTTGATTTAAAAAATTGTAAACCTGAAAATAATTGTTCAAACTATTAACTTATTTCTGGCTTTGGATATTCCAAATACCATTTTCTGCAACATAAAATGGTGCCTACAAAAACCAAACCTGAAGTTATTCGTCCACCACCAGTTGAAAATATAAATTCCATAAAAAATCCCCGCCTTTTGGAAATTTCGAAAAGTTTTTTTATACCTATATTCTACTATACAAGAGCAACAACCAGTCAAGAAGTTCATGGCACTATTACTTATTCTCTGTGTTGATGAATGAGCAAGTCAATCGATAAGCCGCAACGGCGTAGTATGTACAAAAATTGCGAAAATCTAAAGTCAAAAGAAGTCCTCAAATTCTTATCTTTTAAATTATTTTTTCTCATAAAACGAATTAAGTACTTCCAGAATAAAAACAAAATGACGCAATAAATCCATCTTCATCCATTTCATAGATAAACGAAAATTCAATAGTTCAAATGTTACACGTACTAAAAAAACAATATGAACTTACTGAAAAACAATATGAAAGAGTAAGTAAAAACAAAACATAAAAAAAGTCTGTTAGATTTATACTATGATTTTCACCACTTTAGATTTATATTATAATTTTCACCACTTTAAGAAAATAAGATCTTCAAATCCTTCCCTTTTCTGCGCAAAAATACTACAGATTTGAACAAATGTTTCAAAAATAAAAAAGAAAGATAAAAACGAACTCTTTCACAACATAAGTGTATCAACACCTAAAACCACATGAACAAAATGAGGTATATTAATTTACATCGCTATATTATAATGTTGAATTGGCTCGTCTGGAAAGTGAAAAATTCTGTATTCGAAGGAATGTTAGAAAAAAAGACTGTTCAAGGGGGGCAAGCTGTTCATTCGCTATCAGCTGTTATTCGCTGAGTCCATTTAAATTAATCTTAACAGTATTCATTGCATTCCTTTTAGTGATTAGTAGGTGCGGTCCAAGAGAGTCATACTTGCGAACAACCACTGTGTAAAATTCACGAAAATATAATGCTGGATACCAGTTATATGGGTACGTTAGATATTTATAATTTTATCAATTGCGTAAATAAATTTTAAAATTTATATTTTATTGTTTAATTAGCAATATACCGTGTATATTTGTAAATATATTTATTTTCGTAGATTAACTGTTAAGGACTCTAATGACCTTGACGTTGACGAGCGCTAAAGTCCCAAGGAGGGAAAAAAAGATTAACTGTTACTACAGTGAAGGAAATATAAATATGGTGTTGCACGTCTAGTGAAATAACTCTTATATTTCTTTAGAAGGGCCACACGTTGACGGCGACAGTAGTCTGTAAACTTTTTCCTTGTTCAACCCTAGGGACTACCACCCACATCCTCACAACTTGACCCTCCGCCGCGCAGGTAGAAAAGTTGAATCGTGCGTAAGTTGAATCGTGCGTAAGTTGAATCGTGCGTCACTTGAATCGTGCGTAAGTTGAATCGTGCGTGAGTTGAATCGTGCGGACCCTGAAAATTGTACGACAATTAACTAATGAAGTTAAATTCTTATCCTTTTTATGTATAAACTAATTAATTCGTGAAATCATATTCTTTAGAAATCGAATCTTTATGAAATCTTTTAGAATGCTGTTTCCCACGTACGTATTATCATTTTGAGTTACTCTACTCTATTCCTATTGTACTTAAATCTCCATCGTGTCCTAAAAATGTATGAAATAAAAATCACAATTTTTTCAAAATTCATTTTAGATTTGTACCTATGATGTAGCGTTAACGTTGACAAGTGCCCCACGAAAACAACTTCACAAACTTGAGGTTGTAAGGAGAAGAAAATGACGTAATGAATATGAGTCATTGTGTTTAACATTCCCAATATTTTTTTATGTTCACCAATATTAAGAATGTACGAGAACAGAAAGAAAAACGTTGCATGATAAACTCAAAAGAATTACTCTAAAAATTGCTCCATGGCGTTTATGAACTCTTGATATTGAGACGTGACGCTTCCTTCGTGTTTGGCGTCGGTGTTTGAAGTGGAGGCACCATGATCGACGGGGGAGTAGTGTTTTATTAAGGGAGAGAGAACAGCTGTTCGCATCAAGCGGTTGGCGGCAGTTCATTTGGGGTCCCTCAAGTACGGCGTCATATTCTCATGCTCTCCCTACGCGTGTGCGCGGACTTCCTATTGTCTCCTGCAACTCCTGCTTTCGTTCTTCCTGGTTACTTCCCGCTTCCGCCTGTCTAATTGCGTGTGACCGAGTTTGTGTTTTCGTATTATCTTTATGGTCCTTCTATTGTTAGTTTTCTCTCTCCTATTGTACACTGTTTTGAAAAAGTTACAGCAGAAGTTATTCGTGTGTTTTAGGCATTCAACTAAAAATCAAAGGTTGGGTGTAAATCAATATCGTTTTTTAGAAAAGTAATAATTGCAGAATTATTACATACTTTCTTTACTGTCTCATTTTTGTTTGCTCGTAGCTGTGCTTGTGTTCATCAACAAAACCAATATTTCTGGCGTTCTTTTTCGGTCCTTCACATTATGTTTACAATTTGTGTTTCCTGTGCTATTTTTAATTTTTCTTTTTTCTTTCCCTCACAGTCCCAGACTCTTCCTGTAAGCTTCTACTTATTTCCTTCTCTGCATCCTTCTTCAGAATGACACCATATTTTCTCCTCGCGTCGCGTTCTAATTTCACGCCATTATGAATCACCATTAATTTTACCAGTATGTTTTTTTTCCATCCGTTTTTTCGAGATTTAAGTGTTCTTAGAAACACATTCACGAAAAATATTGACATCTAATATTTCGTCTTTGTTCGTATTTGCTTTTTGATATAAGTGTAATGTATTATATCCATAGACATTTCTAGTTAAGAAAGCTTTTGTAAATACAATACAGATCATGGACGACATATGTTATAAACATTGGGAAGAAGAATGGGCTAGTCTCAGTTGTACTCTCGATTACTCTTGAATACGTATGAAGATCGAAAAAGTACTTGAGTATCGGTTTTAGTTGACCCCGCGGGTGTAGTCAGCGTACAACGTCACTATCCTCCCAAAGGTTTTTGTTAGTAGTGACACGGAATATTAGACCTTACGTTTTGAGTCTCCTATTTTTCCCTCAGAGTCTACTTCTAATGTAAGAGAGGATTTTTAGATTATATTATATACTGTACATTATATCGAGAGAGAGACTAAACCTACCCTATAGACTAAGCGGGGTCAACTAAAACCGATACCCAAGTACTTTTTCGATCTTCATACGTATTCAAGAGTAATCGAGAGTACAACTGACACTAGCCCATTCTTCTTCCCAATGTTTATAACATATGTCGTCCATGATCTGTATTGTATTTACAAAAGCTTTCTTAACTAGAAATGTCTATGGGTATAATACATTACACTTATATCAAAAAGCAAATATGAACAAAGACGAAATATTAGATGTCAATATTTTTCGTGAATGTGTTTCTAAGAACACTTAAATCTCTTAAAAACGGATGAAAAAAAACACTGGTAAAATTAATGGTGATTCATAATGGCGTGAAATTAGAACGCGACGCGAGGAGAAAATATGGTGACATTCTGAAGAAGGATGCAGAGAAGGAAATAAGTAGAAGCTTACAGGAAGAGTCTGGGACTGTGGAGGAAAGAAAAAAATAAAAAATAAAAATAGCGAAGGACTGAAAAAGAACTTTATATATGTTGATGAAAAATAGAAAATAGAAAACAAAAGAAACTCACATATTTGAAGAAACAATTTCGGCTTCCTCCTTCGTCACTCACGTAGATTATCTCTGAGAAATAGAACTTATATAAAATATATAAAAGTTTTCTGTATGAATACCTATAAAAATCCAATCTGCTACCTGTTTCGCCGTATGTTATTTTTGCAATTTCATGATAAAGATGACTCTCCGTCCGTGTCCTATCAGTCTATACCGTTTAAGGTACTTCTTCGTGTTCTGCCCGGTTTTTGACCCTTCCCTCATGTCCTAGCGTATCTAATCGCTCTCTTGTGCCCACATTTCGTTTTACCCAAGGATCGTACTCTTCTGCGTCACCAGTCTACGTATCTTATCTTTTTCGAAACCTACATTTTTTACGGCGTGGGATTGAGGTTGAAGTTTACGTAGTGTCGTTTTAGATAGCACCACGAAATGCGACCCAAGTGAAAGTTAACTTTACATTAGTATCCACTATTAAACTATGTTTTGATGAAGATTGTTTAGAAATAAATAAGGAAAATAGACCTCATGTCTTATTTAAATATAAAAAAAGTGCATTCGAAATACGAATATATTTCTTTGAAGGCTTTTGTTGGCTGCTATGTCAACTCTAATGTTTGTCCCTAATTATGACCAAACTTATTCATTATAACTAATGGAGTTTTAATAGTAGACTACCTTAATATCAGTACAGAGCCTGTTGTTAAAGTACATACCTACTTTAATTTTCTTTCTGGAACTGCGCCTGAGAATACTTCGTATTGGCAACATCATCTTACGAATGATTTTTATGAGGTGTATCTTATCATAGACTTCTTACCCTGCAAACCTATTAATTTTCTTCTCATTTGCCCATTCAATAAACGTATGTTGCATGCTTCCATTCTTGAACTTGTCTCGTTTTCAGTTGGTTTTACCTCAGTCATTTTAGGGTGTATGTATCCATAATATCGATTGAAAGTGACACCCGTTGAAATGCTACCGAAGGCAATCGATGAGTTCGTTAATTCTGGGCGGCGCGGCGGCACATCAAACATGGCTGTGACGCACTAGATGACGCATTACGCAATATCAAACAAATGGCTTCATTCGGCTCGGCTGGTGCTTATTTGGAGGCGGGATTTGACATCAGCTCCGCTTCGAACGGTGCAATGACCCTGTTACGAAATCGACGTAGCTCCGTCGCCGAAGGATCTTGGTGCGTTGCGCATGAAGTGACAGCAGGACGCAGCGCGCGTCTGGGAGTCACGAGTACTAGGATAATTCTGTCGCCCACCGCAACGCAGCAGCACAATACAAGGAAGGTTAAAGATGCGTTGGAATGGCATGATTCATATATGTTTAAATCATTACACGTTTGGTTTCAATTAATGAGTATTATTATAGGTACACAAATAAAAATATTTTAAATTCTTAATTCATGTGTGACTGACATTACACTTTAGATCTGTGGCTCGCAACATTTTTCTTTTCATGTGGAATTGGTCCGGAATGATTAAATTAATTTTGAAGTGAAATTATAATCATTGTCTTGACATTATTTTGTTACAGATTCTGTGTATAAGCTCATACATATCGCAGATGTAAATAAATGAATTGCGGGGTTACATCCTGCGTACACATAACACAAATGATACAAGAATTTAATAATTAATGCAATGGTTCCCAACGTGTTGTCAGGGATGCCGTTCCTGATGACGTGACTCGACTCCATAAATTTAAATATAATACTATATATTTTCTACGTTTCTACCTTACACAGACAATTCATTTTTAGTTTATTTCCTTTTAATACATTTGTGCCAATTTCAAATACCAACCCTTCGCACAAACTGTATTTTTTAATCATTTTTCTTTCTCTACCACTTCATATGTTATGCTATACTGTGAAAAGATGTCTAGTTAAAAATATTATAAAAAATTTACTGTGCGGTGCAAAGATGGCAATGACAGCAGATAGGGTCATCGAGGAACCCTCCGTTCTGATACAGGAGGCAAAATACGGGGCCTTCCGATGGAATACTATGATGGAATTTATTTGTAGTATATAAGATTTTTTATAAATTATTGTGTATCTAATATGAATGTAAGATTTAGAAAGGAATACAATTCAACTGGAGTGCTGGAAATAAATGTGACAAATAAGTCAGTTGACAAATAACTTCAGATAATTTTGATATTATTGTGTTAAATTTAAAAGTATCACAATCCAGGTATTAATGTATATTAAATATTTACGATGCATCTATTTTCACTTGTTCTCACACTTAATTGTATTATTACTGCGTAGAAAAAAGATAGTATGAGATCACAAAGAAAAACGTAGTTCGATACGGATAAATAGGCATAATTACAGGTTTACATTTGGGAGTAGGGAATATAATAGTGAGATTGTGCACGCAGTTTCAAGTAATGAAAGAATTTCTAAGCTATTCAACGTGGCTGGGGAGTTTCATTTCTACACTTCCATGCCACATTGCATGTAACCGGGGTGTTTACTCCTATTCCAATCCGGCATATCCTTCTCCCAACCATCCGCCTTTTATGCTTTCTTCCTCTGCTCTACTTTATATTATATCCTTCGCTGAATATTACATCCTTTATATTTTCGTAGATCATCATATCACTGAGATTTTTATGAATAGAGCATATGAATATATGATATAGTATATTCGTACTTTTGTCCCGTGTTTGATCGCTTGAAATCATCTACCCAATTATGCGATGTATTTTTCCTGTAATGCGTTTGGTTCCTTCTAAATTGTGTCGTATGGAATGAGATCCTTGAGATACATGTATATATGTAAATGTCATGTATATGCTACAAATCGTTTTGAAACGTAATATGATTAATTTTTTGTACCATTATGTGGTTGCAACTTCTATAGACATTTTTCTTTAAATATTTACCCGAAATAAATTAAACTACACAGTTTTCAGTCTCATTAAATGAAAATTATTCTACGCTACGAAATTAAAATACAATATTCCCGTATTGAAGTTGAAACACAATTGATGTACTTGTCTACTCTATTGATTTCTTCCGTTGTACTGTATGTCAAATAATGTTACGAGAAAACTATAGGAATTTTCTCGAAAGCCTTTCAGCTCTGGTACGTGGAATTTACGGCGTTATTTTATTCACTGAACATGAAGGGGTTTTGAAACTTTTTTACGGACATTTCAAAATAAATAATACATTTTTTTATCCTATTAAGTGAAACTAATTCTAGGAATGATTTTAAGACTCATAAATTTATTGCGTTTAAAATAACATTGGGAGTTTCGTAATTTACGTTGTTATTGTATTCAGTGAACATGTGTTTTTGAGACCTTTTTCTAAGGACATTTCAAAATAAATGATACAACACTTTTTTATCCTTACAAGCGAAGCTAATTTCCCCAATTATCTCCATCCATTTTTAATTCCAAGAAATATTTGAAGGCTTTTTCCGTAAATTTATTGTGTTCAAAATAACATCGGGAGTTTGTTTTTGGGTACTGTGATCCTTCTCCTAAAAACATTGCTTTTGTTTTGTTTTGTTTTGTCTCCGACGCTCTGCGTGATTGCTGTGTCTTGCGAACCTTTGACAGCTTATCGTGCCCGTCCCCTTGTTTCCAATCCGATGCCTCTCTCCCGATCGCCCCCACCCCCACCACACCCTGTCGATGTGCCGTGTACCTCTGCCGGCCTCCGGCACCTGCGCGCCCTCTCGTTTTGCCTTCCGCCCTTTCAACTTGAACCTCGCTTCTGTTTCAGAGATCGAAGCGACAGAAGCGTGCAAGTGGCTCCGGGCGGCCGGCTTCCCACAATATGCGCAGATGTACGAAGGTGAGTACATGCCCTCAATATGTAACTTCAAGTTTTAAATATCAATCACTTAGCTAAATTAAATTGTGTTACATGTTTTCATGAGAGAGAATTGATTAATATTATATTACACGCTATATTAGTTGATTTCATCATGATGACTTTTCTTCTTCTTACATTTAAAATGCTGGAAATTAATTTGCCAAATTTCTAAATTCAGCCACCCCGTGTACTATTTACGTAAACTTTATTTCAATTATATACTTTCATTTTTGAAAATACAAAAATTGTGTTTGAATTTGACAGATGGGATTACAGTTTTCCTCGAGTTGTCTATTTCAAACAATTCGTGTTAATTGAGCTGGGGTATGATATAATGGAGAAACGATTTTAATCATGATTGCTTCCTCATCAGATGAAACACTGGTGAACTAATACCACATGACATCTTTAGTAGTCCCGATGACTGTCACGAAGGAAATATGGCGAGATCAAATGTGCGTGGTCGGATTCTACTGGTAGGGACAAAGTCACAGCTATATCTATACTGCATAAGTAAAGTTTCTCGACACGTCATCGAAGCTGGTGGTAATCATTTTGAATTAAGAACAGTTTACGTAAGGAAACGTAGACTACGACTCCGTCGATGGCGAACAGGGGTAGAGAGATTGTCATTGTGTGAGTTCGTAATGCCTTTCCAAGCATAAAGCAAACTTGTACGACAAATACACTCATCTAAAGGCCATACCAAAGAATAATTACTCACGGTTCCTTTATAATCTGACAATGCCTTTACGAACGACGGATTACGTAATTTCGTGTTCAGTGTCTGGTCCTAAAGGTGAAGTGATTTGAAAACTAAGCATTATCTAGCTTACAAAAAAAGAATGGTTCGAATTGTTCAAAAGTAAAATGTGAATATGTGAATAATATCAAATCAATATCTCAATTGTCTAATGAACAATGATTGCGTTGTAGAAACGTCTTCGCTCTTAACACGCTACTCAGTGGAAGGCTAAAGACACACTAGCGTTTTCTCCGCTACGCTCCGCTTATGCAAAAGCTAAAGACACACCTAGCGGAGCGGACGTCAGCGGACAGGAGTAGGAGATCGTGAGTATGGGCGGAAGGAACAAGGTCACTTCAGGACGAAAACAGACATGCTTCGCGCAGGTCTTCTACATAGCATCCATGCAACTGCCCGTTAACTACACAACGCTTTTATTGTAAAACATTGCTATATGTTATGAAAATGTTCAAAGTAAAATTTATTATTTACCGTGCAATGAACACAACGGTGACTATTTATATATTTTTTTAAATAATAGAAATAGATCTACTATACACAGATGCCAATATAACAGTAAAAATGAAATATACTTACATAAGAAATAAATAACAACGTAGGGCCTTTTTAGTGACGATTACGATGTATATTGTGCTTACTAAAATGTGTTGCAACGTTCATGTTTATTTGTTACAATGTGTTATCATCAAACGACTACTCAAACCACAAGTCGTCTCTTTGTGCATTTTAATAAGAACAATATGTATTGCAATCGTCTGTAACAAGGTCGTAAATGTAATTTATTTATTTATCATATATATATATATATC
>NNCF01127644.1:451759-517846 GCA_002313205.1 Laupala kohalensis
GAGGACCAGCTTCCAAGGAAGCAATTTGAGGGATGTAAAATAAGGAAAAGACCAAAAATAACCCTCATAAATTTAATGAATTGAATTTCGTCACAACATTGTATGTGATAAATGAAATAAACATTGAATTCACTCTTGACTTATTAACCTAAAAAATACATAACAAGAAACAATTGTGCAATCAAAAACTGGATTAAGCAGAATGGTTACCTAAGAATCTGAGTATCACTAAATCAGTAATCTTTCTAGATAATTACACAATTGACTCACCATTATCCATCAACTCACAGACTACTTGTGTATTTCAATATTACATAGAAATACTGCTTGATAAAATGAAATAAATATCCAAGAGTCAACTAGACTTATGATTAGAACGAAAATCCTTATATTAATGGTGCATTTGATCAACACAACATTACGTATTTCATTATTACATAAAAGTACTGTTTGATACAGTGAAATAAATATCCATGAATCAAATGACTTATTATTAGAATGAAAAGTTCTTTATTACGGGTGCATTTAATCAAGTGTTCAAGATCATGCCACTCCGTAATGTTTTATATTCTATTTTCCTTCGGAATTTGATATAATCAGTGGGGATTTGTCTCGTAATAAAAAAGAAAAGTATTCTGCTCTAGATTACACTGACGAGACCATTTAGAGAACCATTGAACTAACTGATAACAAAAGGAACACATGTAACCAGTTATTGCGGAGCAATTCTTGTTTCAAGTCAATTTGAAATAACTGATAACAAAAGGAACACATGTAACCAATTATTGCGGAGCAGTTCTTGGTTCAAGTCATGAACACCGTCACATATTCACTACGTGGATTGTCACCAAGCACAGTACGTTAAGAACTTAAATAGTAATACTCAATCTAAGGAGTCCAGCTGGCGTTGTCTTCGGTCTGTAGCTCGATGTCTTGAAGTGCCGGGACACGCACTCGCATGGGAGTACAATGATGCACACGCTAAGTTGGCGGGCGCGAATTGAAGCGTAGTAATAATAAGCATACGCGCACACGATGATAATACAGAATGGGAGCAGATCCCGGTCGCGTGCGGCAACTTGTGAAGGTGCTCTTAAATGTAATTTAACAATACGACTTGACGTTACTCGCTCTATAATAAAATGAATAGAAAATTAAATAAAATTAACTAAGTAATCAGACTTAGAAAGGAAAGACCGGCTTTGAAGTCGGGTGGCTGTTGGCGAAAAATGTATGTCCGTTTGCATGGACGAGTAGTGGCAGAATGAGGGCGGATGCGAGGCTGAAAACAGATCAGGTAGGGTGCTGAGAAGTGAAAAGACGGCCGTCTACTGGCACTATCTTACGGCCAGCTGATGAGGCTCAATGCTAATACGCGCGAATTTTGCTAAATGAAGGGTGCAGGAAATGTGTGCTTTCTGGTGAAAGGTGTTTCGCCTAACAAAGGCCAGCTACCGCAGCCTGCATTTTGGGGGTGAGAAGGTGCCAAACGTAGCCTCGCTGACAGGTGCTTAAGAGCAGGTACCCTCACTTAGGGCAAGCGTAATTGCCATCCGGGGAGAATTATGTGTGCCGAAACAGTAGGATAATCTTTCATTTGTGTTCAAAAATTGTTAATATCATATAATTTTGATAATTAAAACGAACTGTACAGACAAAATTACCCAATATTTTGAAACTTCTCTACTCGACAAGTATCTATTAGATTTTTAAGAAGTCGTGTTTAGTTCGTTTCAAATAGACAGACAATCAAAAACATAACACAATGCGATTTCACAATATGACCCAATGATTCACAATGACTTCACAAATATAGTACGATATAGAACTCAAATTGAGGAACAAATATTCCAAATAATATAAATGTAATGCTTTAAGATGTAGATGTAAAAATGCTTTTTTCTTTTTTGTAACTAAAACCACACCAAAATTTCTGTCAATTACATAATTAAAATCTGAAAAGACTAAAATACAAACAGAAGAATACACGAAGAAGTCAAAAATAGTAAAACATGAAAATCAGAAAGCTTCGGAAAAACGAACTAAAAAGGACGCGAACAGTTTTTTATAAAGAAGTGAGGAAGCACTAGAACAAATGTTCAGTGATATTATAACTCAGTGTTGCAATAATTAATATGAACATTGATATTATTAATAATCCGTCCCTAGAGATGGAAGGAAATTATATTCGAGGGAAGCACCGTGAAAGAAATCACCCGCCGTCTTCCTCGCTTCTCTCAATATACCCATTTATTAACACTTGTGACCTTCAGCAGGCGACAAGGTTGCGCAGGAAGCAGCGGAGATCTTCGCTCCGCTCCCGCTAGGTGTGTCTTTGCCCATAAGATAACACGTGCTGTCTCCCCGGCGGCCCGCAGAAATGAGCGGAGATCTCCGCTGCAAGCAGCGGGCGCAAAATCGCTCCGCGCCCGCTAGGTGTCTCTTTGTCCATAAGATAACACAAACCGGCAGTAAAATCGCTCCGCTCCGCAAACGCAATTGTGTCTCTAGCTGAAGAGCGAAGTTTGATCCCCCCCTTCCGTACTAAATGAGGTTTACAGGTAGGGTTTCCCTCACCTATTTCATACCACTGTCGGTATCGTACCTTACATTCTCCGACAACCCGGCATCTTTCCTTCCAACACCTTTGCCGAACTTGTAGATGGGGGAAAGAACCTGATGGCCTTAAACTCACCATCTCGCTAATAAGATATGAAATCAAATGATTATGAGATTGAATGTGCTTGTTTTGTTTATCAGTCTCTTCATTATGGCATTCATTAATTTTACAAGTTAACGTTTATTGTGTAGCGAATAAAAGAAACATATCACTGACAGTTAATGGCAATCTACTTTGATGTCGAACACGACGAAGTCAATGACCATGCATGATAAATAGTGTAGCAATAATATAACGTTTTGTAATATTTTTTCGTTGTATAAAAACCTGTTATTTGATAGGAAAACAAGCCATTTATTCACGAACATACGTAAGATCAGGAATTGATAAAATTATATACGATGGAATATTGTTGAGTCCTATAATTGCTGCTACCTCATATTAGAGTAATTTGATTGTTCTCTCAAATTCTACTATGTACGTCCATTATGTAATCGAGGTAAATAAATAAGCACGACCGTTTTCTGGACGATCTCAATATATTTGTATTGTGCTTTACTATTGCATAACGTTTCGACTCGTGATCGTCGTCAGGTGTAAACGAATTGTAACAAGAAGCATTAACGTGGCGACAGAACAATTGAACATTATACTCTCAAATTGTAGTGTCAGCGAAGAAATACCTTCCTAATATCAAGCCTCAAGCGGTAGCTGTTCTGCCGCAGTAATCTTATGTCACAAGCATTGATTTCCATTGAGTCATTGGCTTTTCAAGGTAGCGTGTTCTACAGGATGATGCAGGCTTGCGTGTTGGCGGCCTCTACTCAGAGCCTTGGAGGTCCACTTGCGCCCCTCATTCTCATTGCCGCCCACCCGCTGCCGTGTGGTTGGCTGCGTAAATATTTATGTGAGGCACATTGTGCTGCGCGGTTGAAAGATGCCGCCACCCACCCGCCCGACTAACCCAGGTGGATCCGCCCGGACTTTTGTAGGATGCGGTCATGTAAAAGGATGATGGGAATCTATACAGTAGATGTGGACGGTTCAGAACAGTCAAAAGAAAAGGAATAAAGTTATGATCTGTAGGCGTCATAATTCGGGAGACGGTGGCTTGAAAAAAATGCGTATTAGTAACTGCGTACGTCGGTGGCGTGAAAGGAAGTAATGAATTTTAAAGACTTACAATGTGAGTGAAAATTTAACGAGATTTGTATATTAATGTCTAAGAATTTAGGAGAATTAACCTTTTCACAACTGAAAATATTGTATTTATTGAATTTGAATTCTTTATTTTTAAAGCACAACGTTTAAAAATATAACGGTAGAATTATATCCCTTTCGTTTAAAAAGAGTGGTCAAAGCTCAAGTTAAAAAATTATACATTATTAACGTTTAATTTTTATTAACTGATTCACGAGGAATATTGCTGTCTTGAAAGATTTACTTTCAAGAGAGGAAGAAAATTTCAAAGAGAAGAAATGCGTTTCTTCAACAGATTTTAATTGATGTTTCATAGATTTGGTGCTCATTGAGGAAGAGGCATATAGTATTACAAAATAGAAGTACAAAGTATATGCAGTTTTGATGCCCCTATTAATTAATTTTAATATTGTTTCAAGATGCTCGATGCGAGTCATTAATGAGTTCCTCTGGTTGGCAATAAAAACCTGGATAACTAGGACACTGCTCACTGGAGCACATTGTTATTTGGAATAATAAAAATTGTCCAGTAAATTTTAACGAAGTTCGCTCCGAAGAGGTGAGACTAGAATAACAAAATATCAAGTAATCTCTCTCAAAATCCATGCAAGGGGGATTATGAGTTCGGTTGAATATGGGGGATAGAAGTCCCAGAAAGAAGAAAAAATGGTACTTAAAAATATCACATCTAGAGACAAAATTTCACTGTGTTATCTTTCCTAAGGGCTTTAATTTACCCTACCAAAAGAGGTGCGCACCTAAAGGCTCAAACCCAGATATAACGTTTTTTCTAAAACCGTATCAGGTTTTTATTAAAAACAATTTTTCTAATAAAATTGAATTAAAAACTGAAAACTAATTTGTGCCATTAGAAACATCATGAAATTCTGTGCGAGGTACAAAAGTTCACAGAAATGGAATAGAACATTATTATTTTAGAGCAAAACCCGCAAAACTTGTAGGTTAAATTTTTCGCGAGCTGAGAAAAATCGACTGCAGTTCGTGTAACTTTGAAAATTCAAACCTCAGAAACTATAGAATGAAATTATAGAAAATTTTGGAAATTATCTTAGACCCATAGATCGAATAATCACATAAAATTTCATTAAGTGATGGTGGGTCATTGAATGATTTGGCGTAGAATGACAACCCCCACCCCCTTCAAAAAAGCCTGTGTATGAAATTTTATGAAAATGTATGGCGTATGTTTTCTGTAAGGTTGGACCTATGTTAAACTTTCAAGGAAATTATACATGATCTTCCTGTTTTCCACTGAAAGTGATACTGCGTTAGTAGCAATCCGAAGGCAACAACATTAACCCTGAAAGTGCCGGCTTCTGTGCTTGCTTCCATTAGTCGACCAAGTCCAGGCGAACAGTGCACACTGAACTGTTCCCCGAACGTGGCCAGTGGGGGTTCGCCATGTGTCCCTTGCAGTGAGTGGCAATGAAGACGAGGAGGGAGATCGTTCCTTCGGAGAAGGCGTCGCGGATCCTGCTCCCAGGCAGAGCCTCTGTTCATTAGAAGCAGATGACGTCGCGCGCCGCTTTGCCTGTGAATGAACGCGTTTCACAAGCACACACTACGGCACGGCCCAACGACCGTCCCCACTGCCCACATGACACCCACTGACCATACTTCTTCACGAACCCTAAACATCGCTGTTGAGAACTTTTCTATAAAACAATTCAAGTTCTATCGTAGGTAATACACAACTCGTTCACAAACCATCCCATTCATTCGATAATTTATTCCCGTCCCGTTTCGCATATTGAGTAGTTTGATGGAATAGCTGACCTTGTTATAGATTTTGCTGAAGGAGACGTTACTTAATTCAAAAAATATATATTTACGAGTAAAAATCTTTCAAACAGTTTTTATATTTTTATAATATTTAATAAATCCATTTTACACATTTTTGAGGTTATAAAATATTTTCATAGTGCTTGTTTTATGTTCGTTTTGTTCATCCGTGCTTGAAAGAAGAACGTACGTAATTTTCAGATATTAACCCCTTTGGCCAACTGTGAAATTTATGGATATGATTCATTGTAAATTCATGTTTTATAGTCTTCACGTGTTTGAATATTTAGTTGGTTCATTTGTTAGTGATAGTGAAATTAGTGATCTGTGCATCCAATGTTATATTCATTGCTGAAGGCTTGCATTATACAGTAGTACTTCGGATATTCTTGTTCATTTTTATTGGACAGACATCTCCATTTTACTTACTTTTTATAGGTTTCCATGTGTATGTGGGAGTCAGCGTGGCTCAGTGGGTAGAGCGCTGAGTTGCTCCCTGGATGGCCGGGGTTCGATGAGGTGGTGATTTTTCATCACACCTCAACATCCAGACTGACTCCCAGGCCTACTCAACCTGGTGTAAAATGAGTACCAGGGTCTATCCTGGGGTCAAACCGTCCGGAGGGAGATGCTGACCACATCTCCTCCTCCTTGTGCCGAGATCAAGTGATTGCGGAGATCTACCCTCCGCGAACCCCTAGGGCACCTTCGGAGCTGGTTTAGGGATAGTTTAGATGAGTTCCATGTGTATGTGTGTGAGAGTACTTTAGAGTATTTCCTTTCAAAGGAAAGAAAAAGATACTGGACGAAGTTTTTCTTGTAGTTTCTATTTTCTTGAAGTCTTTCCTCGCAATCCTTAATATAATTGGTATCAAGTGTTAATATAATTTGTATCAAGTGGATTTACTGAATCAAATGTATTCTTGAATCTTTCAGCTCAGACAGCATATTTAGTTGTAGTCGACCATGTGTTTTGCTGATTCCGTGTTTCACATCTGATGCTGCCATATACACACACGAAATCTTGTATCGTATTTCCACCACCTAATCTTCTATCATCAATATTATTTTTCATAGCAGCCATAACCTACGCCTCTTTTCCTTGAAGTCTCTTCGTACGATGTCTCTGTTGCCGCATGTCGCCCACAGCTCCGTCGCCCGCGCTGCCGCCTTATATCTAGCGATTACGTCAGTCCGTAGGCTGCTCTGTGCTGGTTGTCCTGATCTCGGTAGACCATGAGGATCCTCCTGAGTCAATTTCAATCAAATACTGTTTTTTGAGTTTGCGTAGAATAGATAATGGCAACCCTTGGATGACTCACCAATCGTCACATTAATTAATACGTTGACTCTTAAGCAGACGAGTAATTGACTCATATTAGAAACGTGAATACGAATTAATTGAATTAAGGTCTGCTAGTATGGAGACGGCAAGTTTACTTTCACACAGTAGATAGTTGTGGAGATTTTACAATGATTGTATTATTACAAGAACTCACTTAATGTTTAATTTTTTTTCGAAAAGAAGTATAATAATTCGGTTTAGATTTATTCCAGTGCTTTCTATATTTCAATGTAATTTACTATGTATTCTTTACACCGTCTTAGATAATTGACATAATTAATTTATTCGGTTAAAAGTGCATTTCATTTTCACATTGAATGTGTTAAAAGTAACGATCATTAAAACGATTACTTAGTCGAACATTGCTGTCAATCAACCCTACTTCTGCCGTGTCCTAAGCACGTGATTGGCAATAATCGTGTATTATTATTATTTTGTTTTGTCGTCGTAACTTAATTGTAAATATGTTATCAGTCTTGGAACCATAAAGATTTCCTATCCCGCCTATCCGTAATAACTTAAGTTTTCAGTTTTGTTTATTTCTCTATCTGCCTTCGTGGTAATCTGTGACTAAATTGAAAAGTTCGAAGTATTTATGTGAGCATGATGAGTGTCGATTTGATGATGATCTTTCCTTGTGTGTGATGCAGCGGCGATGAATATGCTGGGAGTAAAGACCACCCGAGGCGCTCTCAACGAATCCCATTCACTAGCGACGCTTATCCCAATCGCTGCGACCATTCCTTTGGTCCGATCTGATATCAGCGCTCAATTCTGGCCTGGAGGCGCATGGGCTCATTGCAAACTGCGTATGACGATCACTTAATGTACAAATGAAATATTTTATTTCGTGTGTCCAATGTTGATTTATTTATCTATTTAAACAACATTCGACTATATTTGCTGAACTTGGGTAAAGTGGAAACGGAAGCAAATTTTCAACTGTTTCGTATAATGCTTTGCACGTGTTAATAATCAATAACAACCAGAAAAATATTCTTTAAAATCTCCGAATGACGAACATACAAGTAGTATAGAGAATTTTAATGAAACTGGTGAAATCTGACGATGAACTTTGTTCCTAAGGCAATATCATCAAAAGAGTATAAGTACGCTACAAATATGACCGAAACATGTTCGTATCATATATTTCAATAACTTATATAATTAAATTGAGTTTTATCTACCAAAGATTTTATTAATAAAAGATATATCAACCATCCATGCCAAAATATAGTAGATGTCCTTTCTGAAATTACTATTAATGTGTAAGTTGTAAGCTGGCAATTTTAAAATGGCCTTTGTATGTTTTCTTTTCAGCGGCCCTATTATACGTCGGTAGAGAATTCGACGGGTAGCCTTGACTCGTAAACAAATTACCGGATCCTCGGCGTAGTGTTGTGTCGCGTTGATGCTTCACAATGAAAGGAGGCGGTGAGCCAATTAAGGTCTCTGCGCATACGCCGGTCTTTGCGTGACTGCATCCCCAAGTATTACTCTCCCGGGCGTTTGAATTGGTCCCTTCCCGGCCGCATCATGCAGTTTCTAGGAGTTAGAAAAATTGATACTTATGAGGCTTTCATAAAAATTGCATAAATTTCCGTTCGCCAGTAACGAGTAAATGTTTAAAACAGCGTACTGGTTCGTCTAGCGTTTCATGTAATTTAAGTTTTCGTACAGTAAAGTTGAAGATCCATCATCACAAGAACCAACATTCTCCTTTATCGCATTTTCTTTCTCCATTATTCTCCTTTATTATTTATATATGATAAAAATTGCGATGATGACTTTATTTATGCAAGGATTAGAATTGAATGTTGAATGTTCTATTCTCTCCATAAGTGAAAATACGGAAATATTAGTCCCTTCCATTAGTAGAATGGTTCCTTACAAAATAATGTGAGTTGAATTTACGGTATCCCACATTTGTAACTCAAAATATTGCTGTATAGAGGATACGTGTTCGATTCTCTGCTTTGTCATATTGCAGATTTGAAATGAAACGTTATCAATTGGGTTTTACCTCATCTGCTCCACACAAGTATTGTCTCTTTGCCTACAAGTACCTCGGAAACAACATATCCTTCTGCAAAAGCCCCTCTCTCCTTTATGGTTGAATGGAAGAGAAGACTTCAAAATCTGTAACCCGTAACGTCGTAAATGGGATACATAACGAGCAAATACAATACGAAAGTAGATCTGATCCATACAAACAGATTATTCCGAACCGAATCATCTTTATTCCACAGTTCTTCTTGTTACAGTTGTCTAATCCTCTTACATATTTCTCCTTTATTTCAAGACTCCCTTGCATCTCTTTTCATGGCTATTTAGTTGCAAATTCTAAAAAAATTCAAATTTCTCCTGTTTTTGTCAGTTTTTTTTTTGTTCCCACATAGACTGGCTATATTAATTTCTTTCATTCTCGAAATAAGTTCTGCTCTTTCTGGTCATTCATATTCGCAATCCCAAAATGATGTTCCGGAGTATCTTCTCCTTACTCGCAAACACATATTAATTTTTCTTCCCTATTTTATTTGGATTTTTCGAAAATTACTCTATATATAGAAAGTGAGCGACATCTTACGAACTTGTTCGTTTCATTTTACCCTTGCGTGACTTCCGCCGCCGCGAGCGTTGCATCTTTCTTTCTTCCGAAGGCGTGACCGGCACTTGTCATTCCGACGCACATCGCTCGCCAGTTGAAGAACGCCTGCGCGGCCATCGCCGCTTCCTGCGCCGCACCCGTGACCCCGCGTTTCATCCGTGAAGGAGGAAAACATGCTTCAAAACTCGTGTTGGACGACCTTCAATACGATAATACGTGGTATAATGTTGAGATTTGTATTCAAATTCCCGGGTACTGGCTTTGCAGTTCACGAAATTTCACTCATGACTCTTTTTACTAGTCCTTGATAGTAATAAGATGTCTGGTTCACTTCCTACTACTATTCTGCAATCCAAATTCATTTGAACTGCATCCTTTTAAATTTGCGATTTAAATCCTTACTTATTGAATTCCAGTCGAAGTATTGCAAATCTGCCGACGGGTTTCGTGAATCTTTGAAAAACAATTGTAATACGCACAATGGAGGTTTGCCAAACACGTCAAAAAGAAGTGGTTTACCAAAAATGCACATACATCCTCACATGTTTTATCTTACTTATTCATTGGAATTGCAATATTACATATCACGTTTCTCTCCATAATGAAAAATTCATTTCTTGTGTATTCTTATTGCTGCTCGAAGTATATTATCGTATGTATAATGAATAACTTCTTAGTAAGAAATGAAACATACATTTCACCAATTATCCTATGCTATTAAGTGAGCAATAATTGTACATACTTATATTTTTTTAATTTTTCTCGCTCTAAAAATTATTACGAATTTCACAAGATTTTATTTTCTCAATGTATTTTGCGTTAAAATAGCGATATAACATGATCTCATTTCGGATTAGGATCGGTTTAGTACTTTTTTACTATTAGGAAATACGTATCTTACGAATTCTAATTGGGTTTTAGTATTCGTTTTTACGAGTTTCTGTTAGAAGTTCTTTCTTACTGCAGAGATTAGATTCATTCAGCACTTTTTTTGTAAATTTTATTTTCGTAATTCGTAATAATGCCCTACCACTTACTGTAGCTGATATCTTTCGATTCTATAAAACTTGATAGTTTTCAATAAGTTTTAAATGACTTTCTCCTTGGTGTTTATTCAACTTGTCTCGTTTCTTATTTGTTTCTTTCATGTCGTATTTATTATTTTACCTGCACCACCTACTCCTCCTTTTCAGTTCGATTTACTTAGCGCTACTTATTGTATCTCTACATGAACGTGTATCGTATCACGTCTGGCATTATAGATTCATTAATTGTCTGTTTGGACGAGGATTACGAGAGCTTTGTTGAGACATTAAACCTCGGGCGTTTCCGCTAGGTTATGTCGAGGATTTGGTGAGATTGAGGAAGGCGTGCTTATAACGAAGGCGAAGTTGTAATAGATCTCGCGTGAGTGAACCCTCAAGATCTTCTTGACTCCTGTTTCCCGGAATCCTTTGTAACGTACCATTTGTAGTTTGCACCCACACCCTTTGAAACTCAAGAGAAGGTGTATATCGGGTGAAGTTGCTTCTGCGGCGGCAGCTCTTCGGTTGAACCCATTAACTTGCTTAGACGATGCATCGACGGTTATTCTGATCCCAACCATCGATCTCACTTCCACCACTACCAATGTTATTTGGATCCATTTGTCATCAGTATGGTACTTCTTGGCAAAAAAAATGTACGGCCATAAAATGAATCGGGTCGGCGAACTCCCGTTTGTTCCCCCATCCGCATCCCACACACACGTGTCCTTACTAGCTGAGTACTCGTGGCTTCCATCGCGTGAACTTTTAAGAGATTTGTACTCTATATAGGTTTCCCTGTGATCTAGAACAACCAAACAATTTTTTATTGAGATATTTTTCAGACTTTAGAGACGAACTGCTATTCATTCGTGTTATAAATGTCGTTTAATCGTTATGGCATCTCTACGTAAAATGCACTGAAATCTGTTATGGAGATGTCATTATATAGACGTTTACCGGGTGTGATTCCAGCCACAGATACTATGGATTGTCTGTAATGGTACGTTTGAAGTGAAGCAAGTCGAAATAAGCAAGGTGTACTTGGATGAAGTGGAAAGCAGAATAACAAGGGAGGAATGTGTTGGAGGAGGCTATGGGCCAACGAGGTGCCTAACATGCACCTCCTCCACCTTTGCATTTTATTGGTGGTTAGTTCACCGACTACTGCCAAGAACGGGTCTGTTCAATCACTCTCAGCTTCGAAGTTATTTATATTTGGCATGAAAGGTGGCTTGTGTGCGAGAGAGAATGAGCCCAGAAAATTAGTTGAAGCCGAATTACGCATTTATATACGCGCATTGATTTTTTATTTTATCGTACAATTTTATTTATTACTTTTAATTAAAAATGAATCATTTCTGCATAACTTAAACTTTTTCATTTTGTTGTATAGCTCGTACAGTTTTATGTGTTTATTCTGTTTTCGAGTTAAATGTATCCAATCGTTGTTGAATTTGAAAACAAAGGAATATAATATATATGAAAGGATGTTTGTTGGTGCTATATGGATGAGATTAGTGAGCGGGGGTAAATACGGATTCAAAACACATTTGTGTATTCGTCTACGTTACGACCTATATTGAGCTCATCGCGATAGATTATTCGTGTTTGTTTACATTAGATGGATTTAACGCTTGTTTTGTCATATCTGCAACTAACGGTATCATATATTTAAATATTTACGTTATAATTATATATTATCTTATATCTGTACTTGCAGTCATAACGTTTCCAAACATCATGCGACAATATATTTACCTTCAAATTATTATTAAATTAAGCCCTGATTTAGTATTAATTGGTACACTTGATATCTTGAACCATGGGACGAAACGTTATGATATTTTGATAGTGGAGTGTTTATAGTTACATTTTAAAATTAATAGAAATAACAACGGAAGTTTTTATATTCTATATACCTAACTTCACGTGCTACGAATCTACTTTCTCCAAACCAGATTACAGATTTCGATTGCTAATCGATAATCGATTCACCAATAGATAATTGATATGGGAGCTGGAAAAAATGAGATAAAGAATTCTTCTGGTTCGAGGAGAAAAATCAAGTGTTTAACCTCAAAAGGAGATATAAAAACTGATTGTCAGTATAATAAGGGAAATTGGGAAAATCAATGTACAGAGGAAGCATTATTACCTTAAAGTCTGTATTCGTATAAGAACTGAAATGCAGATCAATTGAGAAAAATAGAAAATTGTGAAATCTGTTCACGAAGATTCGCGTGTGTGAGTGGCGTGTGGATTATCAGCTTTTTGCGCTAGGTGTGGTAGCGCACGCCTCGATGTGCGTATTGTGGCGATCAATTTTCATAATTAATGAAGAAATATCTGTTGAAATAAGGTCGTATCGTGAATATTAGTATTATGAAGTGGAGTTTCTGTTAAATGTCTAGGTCTACGAAAGCTTCATCGTCTCAGGAAATCGAGGTAATTTGTAAATCATCCCATGTAAACGTATCAATAAACTTCCCTTCATTCAATGAACAAGCAGTCGGTTACAAGTGGAGTAGTATAATAGGTAGATATAAGGACAATGTTATTTTATGACTTCGATCACAAGTGACTGCACTAAATGCCTACTATAATAGGGCACTTAAACCTTCCCAATTTCAACAGAACCTTCTGTTTTGTCTATTCGTACACCTGCCTCTCAATTCTGATTTATTTATCGTTTCAATCTCTCTTTTCTTTCTTACTGTATTTCTTCTATTTGCTTTTATTATTTATACCATATCTTTAATATACTTCTCTTGATTTTTCTATCATTTGGATATTTTTAAGACTTATTTCATTAATTGGAAAGCATCCTGACCCTTTGTGAACATTGTATCGTAGCTGTGCTAAACAAAATCCCTCCAATTACGTATTACAAGCAATACCCTGAAGACAAATTAAAATTTCAACCTTTCGTTGAATCTCTAAGGTTGAAATTGAGGCAGTAATCTTTCGGATGAGATAGGAACGAGTTAAAATGGTTTTCCTTGAGACACCCCGGGCTGACGGAACTGACGTCTGTGATTAAGTCTTCATCCATATGTTTTCGAGAAAGGTCATTCAAATACGTCAAGAAACTGTTGTGTAGAGCCCGTGTGTGGATGGGGTGGCAATCCTATACCGTTACTGGGTGACAGCTAGAAAAGTAATTTTTCTACTTTAGTTCTCAACGCGTAAGCAAACCCATTTAACTGAAACGTATTCTTTGAAATGGTTCATTATTACAATACATTCGAGATTCAAATAAGAGCAATTGTAAATCTTCTTGATATGTCCCAATCCATGTAATAGTTTTTATAATAAAATTTACTTAAACTCCTAAGATTTTATTACTGTTAAAATGTCCTCATATTATGAGGTGAGAAATATTTAGAAAAGTTTCTGTTCCTGTTTATTTAGAGAGAACTGTTAAATAAATTATCTCTAAATATTGCGGAAAATAATTGGACATTATGAAACGTGGAATCTTGTTGATATTTTTATTTGTCATATTTTTTATGATGCAAGATACTTTGTATTACCTTCACGGTTCCCGGTAAACGCTTTCCTATAATATTTAGTGCACTAAGAAGATTCTATGTTTTCACATTATCTTATTTTATTTCTATTCGTTTAGAAGGTGAAAATATATTTTTTATGTTTCCCAGTATTTAAAATTAGAATACGTTTTCATGTTCACTTTTATAAATTGTCTAAGTTATGTTCGCACTTCATAACTTCATCACTTGAAAATTTAAACGGACACAAATTTGACGTGCAATCCTACGGTCGGGTACAAATGTTGAACGAGAACAATATACCTATTCTTTATAAAGCCATCTCATAAAATATAACTTCATGTCCTCAAATATTCTCGTATGTTGTGCAATTCCCCTTCGCTTTTTACTTGTCGAGTTTTGTCTTTATCAAACAATACGATCTCATCGTGCGCTTCCTTTTGCGGAATATTTCGTGGGCTGAATGGCATCAATTCAGCGCTCGCGTGGAGTGTGGTCCTGAAAGAGCCTCTATGACGCTGCATCGTTGTTCGATGTCACCGCGATGTCGTGGGGCGGGAGATGGGCGCGTCTCGAGGGCGGACGGCGGATGTTCGCGGGGTGGAGACGTTTCCGCTCCGTCGGCGCCCTCTGCGTCGCTTCCACTTCCGCAACGGAACGCCAGTAGAGCAATCTTCAGAAACCTTTTGCAATCATCACAAAGCTGCAAAGGTTGTTGGCAGCTGCTTGCATACCTATCGGAGTGTGGCAGTGTCATGTTCGCACGCGTCTTATATAATGTCTCCTCTAGAAGAGAGGACAACAAAATTTTGTAAATAGTAAATCCGCCACTGTCTTTGGGCCCTTGATCTGAATTGATAAGATGGTCCCTCGCTTGTTTCCGGAGAGTAACTTAGTTTATTGCCCCGTTCGTAGTAATACGCAGTTTTCTACTGCTTTTTTCACAAAGTTAATTATTTGTTTTATATAGTATTAGATTAATTTTTGTTTCCTAGTTAGCTTGATCATTTTATATATTAAACTGTACGCAATCTATTAAGATTCTAAAATACGCTGTGTATTATGTTACATTTTATATTATTGATTTTATAGTATAAATCAGTGGTGTCAAGAGGAAGAGCACGCCAGCAAAGTTGTGTGCTCCCACGTACCTAGAGTTCTGAATCGTTATAACTGCTTCTGCATCGCTGCTGTTATCGGATTTCAGGAACGGGATCACAAATTTCTTTCCTAGTTTCACCGGCTTTCGCAGAATAAAAATAAAGAGTTTGAGGTGCTTGTAAAGAAACTTTCTGAAAACAAAGCAATATATTGATGTATGCAAAATCATAATAAGGAAACAAAAATCATAATCCAGGAAAATATAAATAAAAATATATAGTTTAGTTATTTGATTTTTCGTGCAATATATCATAATGCCGTTTAATAGCTCGTAATGCCGTGTAATACTTTGTAATATCATTACTATTCTTCGTTACCGAATATTTTACAAATAGTAAACATATTGCATTACCTCCACGTTCATCACACTGGAAGTCAGAAGTTCACTCGCTCAGAAATTTTGCATACGACCTATTCCGCCCCGCCATGATAGTCTGCTGGCCAACCCTGACCGCAGCCTGGCTGCATAGGCAGCGAGCACGCCGTGCTCTGCTGCCCCTATGTGCTCACTTTGACATCCGTGATATAAACCATCCGCAATCTATGACATCTCTGAAATATGCGGTTACAACACCTCGCCTGATAATAATTACAACAATCGTTTATGAGTTTTACTCATTTCTTAAATTGTACATCTCGTTTTGAAACGAACTACCTAGTGAAATAAAGCGTATACTTTAAATTGTTTTAATTTTACAACTTTTGAAAATATTGAAAAGTGGTTTCCAGCAAGAGACGGCGTAAGAAACAAGAACTCTGCCTCCCCCATCTTCTTTAAAAATGATCTGAAATGCGCCTTTCGTATACTTTAATTCGAATGTTATTTGTAAACTTATTAAAATCTATTTAAGAAATAGGAAAATGTTGATTTTAATTTTGACAGGGAATGTACTTAGGTATGATTTTGTAGATATAATAATTTTGGAATTGTAATTAATCCATGCTCTTAATGTGAGTCATACTAACAAACTATTATTCTTAAGAAGTTACACTGAAAGTAAATGTGTATGTACTCGTAATGGCATACTTTACTTTCCAAAATTAGAACTTCCAAAATCAGACGTCGGAATTTCTTCCGGGTTTCCCGATGAATATAAGAGCAAAGCTTTCTGGAGAAGACGTTTATTTTCGTTCTATGGCTGAAGCCCTCAAGAGACAAACGGCGCTCTCAATCTCTTGTGGGAACACTTCGTCATGCTCTACCTCTCTTCAGCTCTTACTCTAGCTTTAAACGCTAGCCCTCGTGGTACTACATATGCGATGGTTCTAGGATCTTCTGAATAAAAGCTCCTTCCAATTGACCAGTTTCCCTTTTCGGTAACGAACGGCAGGGAAAGGCTAAAAGCAACTTATTGCTGTGTCCGAAGTAAGGGGGAGGAAACTGTAAGTACACATGGCATTTAGAACTTTTGATTTAGGACTCCTCTTCTTTTGTGGTTCCTGGAGAAATGGGAGATATGAAGGAGAGACCAGAGGGGGACAAATAGAGCTCGACGAAGAAGGAGAGACGCGACCTGAGATCGATTTTTTTTTTCATTTTATTGTACTTAAACACTGAAATTTATTTTCACATTCTTTAGTCTATAAGTCCATCCCATTCTGCCATCGTTGCGACCATTTTTCTTGATCTTCATACGAACCGTCGTAATCTCTGTTAATATTTCTTAAAAGTCTTCAAAAGCTTCCTGCCTTGCCTATAATTTATATCAATTTTCTTCCGCGGCCGCACAATTTTTCTTCTTTAGGTCTGTCAGCATCATCCTCTCTTCATTATTGTACTCGCAATCATAAATAATATATGATACTGTTTCTACGCCATTTGCACAAGCACAATTATCATCAGAGAACTTAGTTTTACAAAGATATGCATTGAAGTCCGTGTGTCTCGTGAGGAACTGTACCATGTATTTGTTCGGTTCAAACCAACGTCTATTCGATGAAAATATTTCGCATCATGAATGAAGCGAAAAAGATCTCTCCCAACATTTGTTATATCCCACCTCATTTTCCAACATAGCAGTAGTTTTTTCGTTCATTCTTCCTCTGTGCTAAGCAGTTGAGAATCAATATTCAAGTGAGTGTGAAAATATATGGGTATATTTGATTTTCATTTTCGGCCAGTGGCGGAGATTAGGGGCTTACACACACTTTTTTAAAGAAGGAAAAATATTTCATTTTAAGCATCTAAAACTGGGAATTACACCATCCTTGATGTGGTAATCACCAATTGTCTTTCCTTTGATTTATTTAATTAATTAAATCATACTTAGCGGAAATATGCAGATTATTTCATGTTAATGAAAATTTTCAATTTCTTCCCCTCCACTTTTGATTCCCAATCGCCTCTATTGCTTCAGGCACGATAAAAATCTCAGCTGTCCGATTAGTCAATCATAGAATGTCAATACCATTGCGTCTTCATAAGTGCCACGAGCGGCGATTACGATTTCGGTGTCATCCAACAAGATTCATCTGAAGAAGACTGCAGCATGGCAGGCGAAATGTAAATATTTTCATTTTGTGATGCGGTACCAGACAACCTTGTGAGATTCTCGAAAGTTTAATAAAATGCCGTTCTTATTGTTTTTTATCTTCGGCTACATATTATTACAATGTGATAAGTGCATTTCATTATCTACAATATTTTCTGTAGCAATCGATTAATTTAACGAATTGAGTAACTAAACGACTTAGCGTAGAGTCAATCTAATAAAACTTGTCGTCTCGTGTTAATTATTGAATGAAACGACCTTATTTTCAGAAACTTGGTTTATTATCAAATAAAGAAGCTTTAGAAGGTTTCGCGCCCCCCCCCCCCCTGGGCTATCGTCTGGTAACTACTGACAAAAATGATTGTAACGGTTAAACACGCCGGAAATGAGAAAGAGTTTACACAAATCACAGAATGTGAAATACATTGATTATATACAAAAGGAATAAGGCACCAAGACTACAAAAATACAGTATTTGCTTGACGTTGTATTAACTTTTCCCATGCTGACTCGGGTTTTGCTCCGGTTTTCCTTCGGATAGAGGCGGATTTCTTATACAGGTTCTCTAGGCTTTGTCTAGGGGTATTTTTATTGTAATAATAAATCGTGAATTTAATGTTTATTGTAATAATAAATCATTAAACACTATACTCAGAATAATCTATAGTTCGATAATAATTTGTATATGTAAATTTTTGTGTTAAATTACAAACATATTGACATTCTATTAGTAATATAACTCTCAAGTAACTTTTTATCTTATCTAGGAATTTTTGCTGAAATTTTTGAATCCGCCTCTGCCTTAGGGCCCTTGATCGGAATTGATGGGATGGTCCCTTGCTTGCTTCCGGAGAACAAATTAGTTTGTTGTCCTCCACGTGGTCATACGCAGTTTGTATTGTTTTTTGACAATAAATTTATTAACATAACGACGGGTAATATTTCATGCAACCATTGTTGAGGTATATTGTTATAACAACAATAATAATTCATTCTAGAAATCTTGAGAAATAAATTTAGAAAAAGAATTGTCTAATTGTGGAACTAGAGTCACATTAACTTATTCACAAATTTTGAGTAAAATCCAGAAAATGTCGATAAAATATATCATCTAATTATTTCCTTACTAGCTTCTTACTTATATCAATATGTTTTGTACGTCTAATTTCTGTTGGTAGAAACATGGTGTATTTGTTCCAGTGCCTAATTACATTTCTAGTCTTAATTCGAGCGAACATTTAGGCCGTGTCCTGCGTGGGCGACAAACGCGAGTGACAACTTCAAGAGAGAGAAGTGTAGCGTCGCGTCGCCAGGATGGGCGCGCGCGGGATCGGTCGGCTCTTTAAGTAAGATGGCGCCACACCGCAAACAATACGTGAATATTTGTGACAGGACGGATTTATACCGAAATGCGTGGTTCTAAGGCAATGATGCCATGAAAACACAAAATTTATCAGAAAATCACATCTTAATTACATTGAATTTTAACATGTGTACTCACACCTGTTTTTGCGTCCCAAAAAGTTTTTGAATATACCAGTGTGTTGATTTGTACTTTTTATTTCCTTGAAAATGGCATTAGCGATTACATTACTAAAAAGGAACTAATTTGCAACACAAAAAAATTGGGTTTGTAGTGCTTTGAACATGCACAAAACCGTAATCACTTCAAAACCGTAATCACATGAGCTAACCTATAAAACACAGTAGCCTCAGGCGAGGTCACGACGTACTCGATACCACTACATTTTATTGTTTACAAACAATAATCTCAAGTATGAACAAGTAGGTTATGTGAAATCAAGGAACAAGTAGGTTATGTGAAATATAGTGTCCTTGTGTGAAATGTAGCGTCTGACGCGTGACAAAACTCAAGCATGTTTGAAGTTCAAGCGTCGTCGAATGTCGCGCTTGTAGCGTTACAGTGTTGCTGTCGCTCACGTAGGACAGTCTCGTAATTACAATCGTGTTTGAATCTTGTCACTTGAAGTTGTCGCTCACATTTGTCGCCCACGCAGGACACGGCCTTACTGCGCATAACTCGACCCAACAAAGGTCTCAGAGAGTTCTGAATTGAGTTGGGCAGAATTTCGATATCCAATAATGCAAAATTGTTCATACCTAGGCTTGCCATCCACAAAATCATACATATCGGACAGGAAGATTATGATTCCCGGATTTCGGAGCTCGAACTGAGACATTTCTATAATTAAATAATTTTTATCGAACAATGACGTTATAACGCATTATTAATTCAATAATATCGAATAATAAGCAAAGAGATGCTAAGACAGAAACATTTATTTTTAAACATAATTTTATAGATTCTTCTATTAGTAACATAATAAAAAAACAACTACAATCAGGAACAATATTGTTGCATCGCTTGTGTATTACAAAACAGGGGACACTAGCAAATGGTGAATAATTAATCGGAGACATGCGCGAGTTTCGATATATTTTGACGACCTGCCTTCGTGCCACAACTTTCCGGAAAACCCGACAGAGAAGAAGACCCCGCCCGGACGGACACCCATCAAACGAGGACAAATCCCGGGAATCCCGGACGGATGGAAACTATTCATACCCTATTCTCGGGATGTTCGAAATCGTTTCCTCTGAAACTTCTTCTTGTTCCTGAGATTCGGCGTGATTAAGTCGGATGCGGAGGGATCGCCTTGCACAGCGCCGCGCCGCTTCCTGGAAAGTGCTTGACGCGAACGAAGCTGCCTCATCGCCGCGTGGTGAGTGTCGACGTGTGCCGAGCGCAGCAGCGGGTGCCGCATTGCGCTGAGCCATGGAAAGCTGCGAATGCGGCCTCACCACGCTGCTTATCAAACGTGCCGCGAGCGAAGCAAACCTGTCTCGCAACGACCTTCAGAAGGCTCCTCGCTACGCTTCTCGGCATCGCGCGACGCGACGCGAGGCGAGCGACCGGAACAAGTGCAAGGGAGGCATTGAGAAGATATCGAGCGTACAAGCGTCGGACTTATGCTTACATCTGTGCTCGTCTCGTTGTTCATCAGGAGATCTGTACATATTGCAGTGGAAGGCAACTCTCCATGCGCCACCGGTTAGAATTAATATCATAAACGACTAGCAACCAAGAGACTTTGCGTTTGAAGAAAATGAGCGTTTAAGAACGAAACGTCCGTAATATTAAAGCTATTGTTGTTAATTTAAATATTTAGAACGACTTAATTTTTATTCGCACTCAACGTTTCACCTGCTTTCTCTCGTGAACGTGAATAAAATGTTTACTTACGAGGTCGTTCTAAGTACAATAAAGTCCCGCAAACTCGGCGTAATGTGGACCGGAAGGGTGCCGAGTTTGTGAAATGCCGGGTTTTCGGGAATAAGGGCTAAAAATAAAAACTAAGACACAATAAGTACATTTTTTCTTTTATTTCTCATATATACTACATTTACAATGCCATAACATTGAAATACATAAATTTAACTTGATGGAGAAAATACATGATTTACTGTTTTCCAAAAAAGTTCCTAATACTCATTTGCTTCTCACACTGAACTCGGTTCCTTGCAGCTTCATCTCGAAGTCGACGGAGGAAGAGTATATCTATCGGAAATTACGCGAAAATTCTTTCCGTTTAAAGGAATTTATTATTTTCACGGGGTCGCCGAGAAATCCGGACTGCCGGGATATCGGGTGCCGAGTTTGCGGGACTTTACTGTAATTTTTGGAATATGATAGTAGACGAGAATATGTCAATAAAGCTTTAGCTACTAATTTATTTTGATTTTCGGATATATACACGTCGATTAGCACCAGTTCCCCTCGAATTATTGAGAGATGTAGTTACAGATTCAGAATTACGAAGTGGGGAAGACAAATTGGCAACGTCCAATCTGACATGTGTTATTATATATAGTTAATCAAGAACTCACATGATGAACTAACTCTCTCTCTCTTTGTTTTAACTTGGTAGGCAATTTTTATTACCTTGGAAATAGAATGTCACCGCATAATTTATTATGTTTTTTTAAACGTAATGATGTACATATTGAGTTACACAATACGATCATGGATGTCATTGTGCCCCGTTCATGCATCTCCTTTGTGAAATCGAATCTTAAGAGATCTGTGTTTGCTTATTGGATTATTCTTATTCTCGTTAAGTGTAGGAACACTGAAGAAGATTCTTACAAATTTATTTATTTTTAATTTCGCGAAATGCATCTTACTATAGCCTTTTTAAAACGGACATATTTAGAGGCCTGTCTTGATTTTGTGAACGCATTTTCTTATTGGTAATTAACTAAAAAACTTATGTATGAGGATGGATCCAAAAGAAAGTTATAAAAGTTATAAAAATATGTATTGGCTATAGGCAGAAAATACAAAATGGAATTAAGAGGCATTCTTGCCTTTCACTTTTCCAAATTAAGTAAATTAATTAATTAATTCCTAAACCTATTTAGGCATTTATGTGAACACAGGACCGATTTGTTAAACCCGACTTGGCAGAAATCGCGTTCCTGCCTATTGAGCCAATTCTCAGCAGCTGTTTTCACTTCTCTGTCTAAAGAGAACCTTGTTCCAGATATGGGTTCCTTCATTTCGAATGCCAAATCTGGGCAGTGTGAGGGATGGCTCCAGACTTCACACGTCAACTTTTGCAGCAATTTTTGAGTTTGGGCGAGCAGTTTGGGGCTTGGCATTGTCATGCAATAGGATCTCAACCTGACGTGATTGCACGCGCGCAACCGGTCGATCATTTTGAATCATTTATTCAACTTGTGCCGTGTAGATTTCAGTCGTTGCAGAACTTGGACGGCCGCTCGCTGCCCTATTGTGGTTATCCACATCCTTTCTGCCGGATAGAAAAGAGCGACATGTCTGTTCATTGCTTCTTCACCATGGACTTTCACGATTTGACTGTCAATGTCAGATGCAGACAAATTCTTTGCCCATAAGATACGAATCACTACCCGCACCTCCAAGCGAGACAACTTTTCTAAACGTCTTACCATTTATATCGCTGATGCGTCTGCGAACTTAACACTACCTGCCCCCACTATCATTGTAAGAAAACTAGCACCATATGTCTCCACTTCAGGGAAAAATTCCCTTCCACAGTAAGTAATTTTCAAATGCTACTTATAACCTTTTTTTGTTGGATCCACCTACTTATATCCTTTATTGTATGCGCAATAATAATAATAATAATAAGGTTAATATTAAAAATAATAATGAGAGTACAGTGTTACCAACCCATATTATTCTTCATTTTTATCTACACTGAATTTGAAAATTGTCTCGAACAATTTTGACGAAAAATTCAAGTTCAGAACTATTTCTACACAGTAGAGAGTTAAATAAGTGATTAATACGTTAAATGTTTTGTAGATGGTTCATATTCATACCGCATGAAAGATTCAATCCATACAAAGTGTACTGATGGTTATTATTCGATTATTGTTACAACTTGTGCATAGAATATAATGGAAGTTCCCCGTTGTTATTTTTTTCTTATTTCAATATATTCCTTTCTACTGTGTGACTGGATGCAAATGAACCCCATTAGTTTATCCCAATTCTACATATGACTCTAAATATTCTACAAGATTAAAAAAATCAATTTTTAAACGGCAATAAAAATAAATTTTACTCATCTCATTTATAATCCTAAAGTTTTTTACTGCACAGTGCCTAATTGAAATTTTCACATCTTGTACATTCTGCCACCCGGATAATCTTCCCCGAGTGCCATTAAACTCAATAACTGGTTTTGACGGTAATTGACAATTTAGAGGCGTCTCAGCGAGGATGACGTCATTGCAGAGGGATTCACCAAAGACTATAAAGGATCTCTCAAGACAGTGAGGGTTTTGGTGAGTCATATAGTTAAGCTCTTTCGCTTACAAAATGGGATGCTTAGATCTACAGTGAATTTGTTGCCTTAGAAAAGCATGGAAGTCTGAGCTCTAAATCTTAAGTTTTGAGGGGGTGGGGATTTTGATACAGTTTTAATTGTAGTCTATTTTTATAAATGCGATATAAGAGATGTATTGGTTTAATAATGTTGGTAATCGTAATAAAATAGTATGTTCTCTACTTGTTTATGCAAATTTAACTCGTAAATTTATGCGTAATTTCAGTAATAGAGGTGGATGAGGAGGATTGAAGAGTCTTTAAGACATCCAACCTATCCTTGAGGAACTTGTGTATCAGGAGGCATATGATATTTTCCAGCTTATCTCTGACCCCAGTCTATGCCTCATTCTTCCACATCTTCCTTGTCCACCTCACTATCAATATCCTTATGCGCGTTTCCCCGCTGTGAGACGCATGCTCCTGCGCTGCACGTGAGTGACAGGCGGAAGATGGAAATGGTGGAGGTTAGGTCTCAGGAATGGGTCTCCCCGAACGAGTCTAGGGTTGACCAAAATGGCGGTAACGCCATGAAGAAGTGTCAAGACTTCATGCTCTAACCTTGTAAAGTAAATACAGTTAAATCTCGGAAGTTCGAAACCCTTTGAATCGAAATTATCGAAAATTCGAATATTTTATTTGGGATCTTCTCTTCACTACAGAAGAGCATGTTTTATTATTTTTTCAAACCTTTCATTGAAATTCTTACAATAATACCAATTTTAGACTGTGTGACATTTGTTTTTTCTCTTTATAACAAACCAATAAGTTGTCCCTTGAAACGCATAATATCGGTCTTTTAAATCACAAAATAGATTTACTGTATTGCTTTATTCCAATGCATTACTAAACAATTCTGCTACTGAATTTACATACGGCTTAATGCTTCGTATTAAACGAAAGGGTTACTGTATTGTGGAATACGAAGCAGTTTCCAAAATTCGCGTCTTCCCCACCTAATGTTTCACCGTTTTACCGAACTGTAGTTTTATCAAAATTCGTGTTTTTATTTGACGTTTGCTTGTTTTCAGCTATCAGAGTGTTGATAAGAAAATAGGAAGAATAGGTGAGAACTATGCAACAAAAGTATAAACAAAATATTTTTCTCTTCATCTCACTCAGGTCAGAAAAGTGAATACCTCATGTATTGTTATAAATACTTACGTTATTATAATTTTTGTACAACAAACATAATTATTTAAATATGCTCTAAAATCACACATGGTATTACATTGAGCAGTACAGAATGGCATTATTTGCTTTATACTTAATATGTGTATAGATTGAATAGTGGTTTAAATTTTTCCAAGAATTTTTCGAAAATTCTATAATTTGACAGTTTTTCGTAATCCCATAATTACCAAATTACCGAGGTTTAACTATTGATTCCAATGTGTCGTGACACGCAAATAAATCATGGAGTTCTGGGAAAAACCCAAGTCTCCTACTTTATTATAAATAGTATTTATACATATTACTTAGCGATTTAATTCAAAATCATAAGTTTTGTACGTAAATATCAAATTACGTTTTAAAAATTGAAAATATTTTTCTAAATGTCGTTTTCAACTAATCCAGATTTTTTTTGCGTTTGTGAGTTCAATCTGAACTGAATAGACTTGGAACAATCTCAGCCTCTTTCTCATTGAGGTTTTGATTTTATATTCACTATTTTAAGAAATACGATATTCTTGGTAGATTGGTACTGCTTTTAATCTTAAGAACACTACGTTTCGTCAACAGATCGAAACACCTGAAGACGTCTTAAACATGTTGATGAAATGTTGTGTTCTTAAAATTAAAAGTTGTGAGTTAAGGTTGAAGTATTTTTAAATATTTCAAGAACCGCAAATGAAATTCATAGGTAATGCAAGTAAAATAGAAAATTCAGTTGAGTATTGAGTTTTGTTCAGATTTAATTAAAGTGTGTTAATTCGTTAAAATGTTACGAGAGAGTGAATATTGGATTCATTTCCTCTTCATTGAAACACGGGAATGTTGACGAAAGAGGAGAGATTTAAAGTGACGTGAAATGAAATTGTTTCTCGTGCCTAATAGAAATGCATTAGTATTTTCAGACTACGATGAAGCAAGTCATAAAAAAGTGTTGCCACAATCTATTAATTTAGAAATGAAAAGGAAAATCGTTCCTGGTAACTAATGGTTTGAATACATCACGGCTGTATATGCCATTAAACTGCATGAAGCTGGTGTGCCTTGAACAGTGCAACCAAACGTTCGCGAGGAGGCAGGCATGGTTGACTTGCTGTCTGTCACACTTAAGAATATGAGCTGGTGTTCATATTACTCGTATATGAATCAATCACATCTATTAACGAAATTATTTTTCTCTTAATCGGGAATATAAAATTGAACCATTAATGATTCCTCCTTGACTCGGCCCTTTGTTTACAGAATGAGCAGATGGACACCAAGAGTAGACCACCAACTATCCTTCTTCATTGTGTCCAGGTAATGACATTGTGGGGTAGACCTTATCCAAGAATCATTGCGAAATTCTATCTCTGCAACGCATTGTCGATGACGGAATAAAGCAATGATTTGAAATATGCGTATATTTTTTTAATTTCCCAGGCTCTACAATAAAAATATGCAACAAAATATTTTGTATTCAGATTTATTTTTTTATAATTCAATGTGTTATTTTTTTCCTACAAAACAACCCTATGTTAAAAAAGGAACAATGTTACGTTCAGTTAACACATCGAAAATTCTTGATCTGAAGAATACAATGAGTTAATTTTATGGGCTAGAAATTATAATTGATGAGAGGCTCATTTAAATTATTTATCGACTAACATTTTTTTCGTTAAAGTTATAAAGCTCAACAGAAACAACGATATTTTATATCATAATAAATGACAACCGACACACACACACGATAAAATAATTACATTCCTGATGTAATAAAATCTATATACTAAAATAAATAAATCTATTTACTAAAATAAGTTGTGCGCAGTGATAGCGCTGGAGGTGGCCGTAGCAGCGAGCGCGGCGAGTGAGCTGAGCGTAGCTGCGTGCACGAGACGAGCACCCGTGTGCGTCGTCCGTTTCGGAGGCGCGCGTGCTGATGCAGCAGGTGGGCATTTCCTCGCGCGTCGCTACGCCATCGCTTCTGCGACGTCCTTCTTCCGTGTGCCTTACTTTCGTATGCGGTGGTGGAGAAAACACAAGTCTATTTGAAAATAAGAATATTTATCATTTTTATTTGCTAGGGTTATGAATTGTTTTTTAGTTAGAAATTCAGATGGGTGGGCATTGCAGTGTCCGGGTAATTTTATTGTGATTTTGTACAGTTGGACACATGTTTCCTTTTTCCTTCCTGCTGGAAAAATTTATACTTTGTATATGATGTTAGTTTTTTCGCAGTTAGAAAGTCTTAAATGTGAGCAGGAAAACACCAAATCATAAGTACACTCGTAACTCCTTAGAGTGGAGTTTGCTCTCGAAGAACGAGTTAACTCCCATTTCAGTCGAATATAACACTTTCACCCTAATCGATTTTATTGTTTCTCTCACACCCTCCGAGTGTAAAGTATCGTTCTAGCTGAAGTTCATTGGAGTCTTCTCGAAACATGTTGCGTATTTCAATTCTACGCTCTAAAACAGATATACGTGTTATTTAAACTCATGATTTTAACCACTAGTGCAAACAGCGATGTATATTACTAGCTTCTTCATTGTCGTGGTCGTCGTGGTGTTGCGTACGAACTTGGTAAAGGCGAGATGCACGATTCGAACCACACTGAAACATTATTTTCGTCATTTTTGTTGTCTGAAAATTTCACTCGAAGTCTAGAGTAAACTATTTGTACTCTGAAATTACGAGTGGATTCTCACTCTAAGGAAGGTGATGATATTACCGTCTAAGCACGAGTTGATATTCGATTTAAGAAGTTGAAAGTCACTTGAACGAATTAAGAGTGTAATTTCCTTGTCTCGGAGCCAGTTATACCTCACCAACTGAATTTTCTTTCGTTACTTTTTAAGAGTACTGTAAGGCCCAATGTATTTAGAAAGTGAAGTCCCATTGGTGTGCTTGAAAGACCTAAGTCTTTCCTAGTCTTGTTTTTATTGAACAGGAATTACGTGCGTTATTGTTACTGCCCTTATTGGGCTATTATTATCTGGACACATAATTCTATCGTACCATGTTAAACTAAAGCAGATGAGTAATGTAAGATAAGTCTATTGTGACAGTTGAGTGAGATGAGCTTCCTTGACTGCCTTCGCTCCGCTCTTGTTCTTTTTTACAAGCGCGTGTTTTCTCTACAGATCTGACTGCTGCACTGACAAGGAAGTAACGTCGAAATAGGGACTGCGTGCATCCTTGGGGGAGGGATCACTGAGGAAACGAGGTCGGTCAGTCTCTTGCTCGGGAACTAATAGGTCTGTTCCCTTTGCGATTGTTCTTTTGACTGCTCTATTTGTGCCGCTGATTTTTCACTTGTGCTTATTCTCGCGGAAAATTGAAGAATGTACATTTCAATTGAGCAGTGTTCTAAGAACTAGGGATTCCCTGCTGTTTAATAAACATTACATAATCCGTAAATTAAGCATCTCAAATTTTATATTATTTCTTGTAAATTCTGCTCTCTCCACTTCATATGGTTTACAAGTTCATAATATATGAGCTGCTGTTTCCTCATCTTTCTGACATACACAAGTTTTATCTTCAATTTTTTTCCTATTCTTAGACGGTAACTAATTTTCCCAAGATCTAATTTTCCATAACGTGCTATAAACTCGTGTAATACTATAATTGTGTGAAACCATTTTTTGTTATTAAAGACGACAGCACATTTTTAATATATCTGCCCTTAATGATTTCTTCCCACATATCTGTCATGCATCATTAAATTTGATGTAATTCTTCTTCTCGCATTCTGGTCTTCTTTTTTTAACTCCTCTCCGTAGGTGATAATTGTCTCTCTCATCTTCAATAATTTCCTAAATTTTACCTTCCGTAGATGCAGGTCTATAGTCAACATTCAATTTAAAATCGGCAAAGCACCTGTGGATACTGTCCGGTAACATCCTGTATTACCTTCATCGGTCCAACAATCGGATAAACGAAAGGCGAATCTTCGATGTAGATTTTCCGTATCAGAGACACAGTGTCGAGGTGACTCCCGTGTGCCAGAGGTTATTTACCCCGCAGCGATGGTGGGGCGGCGCCGGAGGTGTTGGCGGCGCGACGTGCGCGTCCGAAGGCTGCAAATAAACGGCTCAGACTACGCTGCGACTGCATAGAGACGCTTTGGAGGAACGCTTAAGCGAAACGATGCATTTCATCGTCTCACTGATGTCATTTACGTAACCATCACGTTTCGAGAACTGGGACACGATGGATGTAGGCCTACCTGTTTCTCGGAAAATAAATGAGTCACCCGTGGTTCGCTCTCAGCTTACTCCATTGCTCCCTTGCGCGGGTTACATACACATACTTTCCTTGTAGACACAATATATCTTATCTGATAAATTGACAAATGTACAAGAGAATTTATTCTTAAAAGTTGTATAAATGTTGACCAAATTTTACCAGAATTAAATTCAGAAACAAAACAAAACAAAAATGTAGTTTTGGAGACGTAATATTTTTTATTATTTTGAACATTTTAACAAAGCACTAAATTGGCCTCCCATACACATCAGTATACCGGAAGGATATCCCCGAAAACAAAACTGTTTACGAATGATAATAATATGGGCACAGAGTGATGAAAAAATACTTTTATTTACCCCTATCTTTTTCTATTATAAGAAATCCTTAATCTTTCAAATGTACAAGTAATTCATTGGATTATTTTTAATTCAGGCATGTAAATTTAAAATGTTCTGTGTTAAAATATGGAGAGTTGTTGAAGCCGGTGTAAGTGCCAAATAATTAATGCATGGAGACTGTTTGAAATACCACCTGCGATTTCGAAAAAAATTTCCAAATGTTACCGATGCCCGAAAAGATTGAATGTGTCGCGCATGATAATCATCATTTTGCCTACTGTTACCATAAAATTATTGAAAAAATCGTAGAAAAATATATTATAATATTGATTTCCCTGATGTTACTTATTGCGTAATATATGTTGGCCTCGCGACACATTCATTGACAGAAGGTATTACATTCATTGACAGAAGGTATTCAGATCGATTACACAGCATTGGTGTTATCAAGGGAAACGTTTTTCGCGAAAAGTAAATAATTTAGAGGGGCACTTACAATGTTTTCCATTTACATGCCACAATTCTCGCCTATCATTCCTCTCCACCAAATACTTCGTACTCAGCGTCTTATTCTCGACCGTCACCTTTCCTTTTCTGTGTTGGTTGATTTGCTTCACTTATCTATGCACCGATCTCCGCAGCTGAGGACGCGTGTCTCCGAGAGTTTATTCTGCACGATGTGAGCACCAGCGCATCAAAAGCGACAACGGAAACGCCATTCGCTACCTTTGCGCTACGTTGACAATGGAAAAGAGGTTTTCGATTGGGTTGCGTTTTCGCGCTCTATAAATATACTTGTAATGGGTATTTCGAAAAAAAAGTCAATATTGCATTACTACAATCACTTCTAAGGAGGATGCTATATCTTACAAAAGAAAGAAACCGTCAACTGCTACGAGAATCACAAAATGGGTTTGATAATTATTGGTCCTATAATATTCATATATGTTGTCTGAAATTCATTAAAATGGAGGAATGCAAATTACTTATTTAAAGTACTCTACTCAAGGGCAGCTACATGTGTTTTGACTTTCTTTTGTTATTATAATTTGTGAAAATTGTTGTCTCTCGACTAGAATATCATTAATGGCTTCTCGGAAGCACTTTGGATGACAATTAAATCGTGTGTGGTCGGGGGAAAAATCCAAGTAAAAACCGTATATTGAACCGATTATGAGCTCTACACTTAGCATGTGAATGCCGTGCATTAAGATTTTATCTCAGAGGTAAAAATCTCTCATGAGATTTCTCTTTTATCTCCTCGTTACAATCTTTATACTAGGACTTTTTTGTCTTTTCCCTAGCTTCAAGTAATAATCGGTTTTGAATCGTTCGTCGTTAATAACTCGGATCTTCGAAAAACAAACGTAAATTTTCATTTTGTATTAAAGAAATTTCAATATTTTTCGATTTAATTAAATAAATTAAAAAAATACTATTGAAATCTAAGGATTATTCTTGTAATTTTTGTGAGAAACTGAAGGAAAATTTTTCGAATCTCATTGAGACATTACACTTTTCTTGTAACTGTTCTTACGGACTATGATCTCCAATCTATAGAAAGCCCTAACTAAAAGACTTGGATGTTTTCTCTGAGCTCCATCTTTTTGTAATAATTGTGATATGTCCCTATTGTGGAAGAAAATGTATTATAAAACTTCTCATGTTTCTCACAGGAGGAGGACTGGATTCCATTTCCAATTTTTCCTTTAGAGTTCAGGGCTGATTGTTGCATGGGGGGGGGNAAGAAGTGGTTGCAGTAAATGTGCATAAACATATGCATTTTAAAGTTTCCCTACAAAAATTATTTCATTATCAACGATTACGGTGTTATTTCTTGCTCTTAATATTAATTGTATTATTTTTTATGATAACTCTGATTCATAAAAAATATAATAAAAATTCCTGACTTACGTGACTTGTTTTATGCATTCGGCATTAGATTGTTATATAATATTCTCGTAATATATACTGAGATATTTCTTTTGTAATTTAATGAATGAGTAAAAGTGCGTGAGGGTGAGTCGTGTATTTCCTGTCACCCATTCCGCATAGCACGTGTGTTTGCGACCAAACTCACGCGTCCGCCACTCGTTTTGTTTCTCGTAAGCGAGCGCATTCGTTACTAGGTCTCTCCCGGGTAAACACACACGCTCCGGAAATAGCGTGCGGTCCGCCGGGGTACACGCGCGTATCCGGGCGCACGCGTGCGCAGTCTTGGGCTGAGACCAAAAGTCCCCTTCCTTTCCTTCCTCTTCTTCTACTACTCTACCTCCTCCTCCTTCTCCTCTTCTTCGCCTAGTGCAGCGACGACAGAAAGTCCGCGTGCTCTAGTTTGACGCGCCGGTGACGTCATGGCGGAACCAGACTGCGCGTCGCCTGATGTCGCCAGCGCGACTGTCGCGACGCATTGCAACAGTGGAGGGTGTGGATGGCGAATAGAGGCGGAGGTGATTGGGATGTTGCACAACTGGAGTTCCAGTTTTTCATGGAGGAAGATGGAGGAAAGAGATAGAGAAAATCGTGTTTGATTTGTGTGATATTAGGGTAGCTCACATGCTGAGAGGAAAGGAATCAAATGGCCTTCCTTAATTTCAATAATAAAGAATTTAACCAATTTTTTTTTGATATAACTTATTGTTGAATTATGTTTAATCGTGTATTATCTACCCTGTGGTACTAGTATTGAAACGCGAGGTCCTGCTCCAAAAATGATCGAGGTTGGAGTCGCGTGTAAGATAGTTTTTTTTTAAGGATGTAATTGTGATTCTTCCCTTCACCCAATCATGTGCAACGTTCTTCAAGTAAAACAGTAGGTTTGCGCAGGATCCTATGAAAGCATGGTGAGAATACAAAAGAACTTTTTAATCTATGAACTTGCTTGCAATATAAAACATTATTTCACATTCATGCCGATTACCTCAAATTTTGGACATTTGAGTAATCGATTTCAAGATAAGTAAGTTATCCGGCCGATCCTCCTCACAATCCTGAATGTTGAAATATTAAATTAAAAATTTAATATAAATTGATGATGAGGTGTCGTCCACTGATTTGGCGTTACGGTTGTGTTGATCACAGCTGTGTGTGTGTCTCGCTTTCGATTTTGTTTCGGGAGAGGTATTCTTGGCGCGCGACGGCGGCGCTCCGTAGTACTGGAGGCCAGCGTCGCAGGAGGCGCGCCTGCGTATGGTAGTCGCGCAGGTATGTTAATGTATCTGCCAACATTGACGTGCTGCGGGTTCGGTCGTGCCGAAGCGCCTGATGGCGAGAATGGATTACATCAAAGACATAGCAGTTAATTATTCCCTTTCATTAGATTTTGGTATTCGACAACGACATTTCTATCTGTACATTTCTTATGTCTTCATCCACGGAAAAATATGTTACGTTTTGATTCAAAATTGTGTTGAAGCTATGCCCAAGTAAATTATTCTATTAGTGTGATAGAAATGTCATTTGATTTTGAAAATTCTGAAGAGATTTATAATTTTGTTGCAAACCACAACTTTACGTTATCTGGAATTATATAAAAAACACTACTTCTTGGGAAATTGATACTCGTTTTACCTTTCTAATTAAAAAACACAATGCAATTTTGAAACCCACCCGAAACACATCTTCTACACACAGTACACTGTTGTATCAAACGACAATTAGAGCTGACCCTCCCCTCTCGCGTGCGTCCTGTGTTTCCGTCTCTTCCCGACCTCGTCGCGGTCGTGACGTACGACCTCTATACTCGTGTGGCGATCCTAGCGGAGAAGTGTGTAACCACAAGACCGGAGCAGGAAACAGCGGCGAGTGGCGGCTGGCTGTTGTCGAACTCTCATCGCTCCTCGTCATCTGACGACGCCGCTGCGAAAGTCGTGCTGCGCGCACCCGCACGCGCTCGCTCGCCTAGCGTCGTTTCCCGCGCCCGGGCGACAGCGCTCGAGAGATGGCACGGCTGCGTGTTTACCGTAAGTAGCGGCCTAGCGGTGAATTGTTAACAGCGTAAAATGATGGAGAAAGCTTCTGGAAACGATTAGTGGGAGACTTTGTTGAATATAGGTTTTGGGTACATTATACGCTTAGTTTTGTCTTGATAGCATTGTTAAGAGAAAATACAATATTTTATTAATTTACCAAAAAGATATTAAAAAGTAAAGCATAAATACATAATATAATTTCCCTGCTGTAGAAATATGCTGCGTGCGGAACTGCGTCTTTTTGAATCACGTGATGAAATATGGTTTGTATTAGTAACATCTGATACAACAAGGATATTTGTATGATAGAATGAAAATCTGAGTTAAAAAGCTGTTATTATACGATATTGTTATGAGAACTTACTACTTTTGGGAATAAAGAAGGGTGAATTAAACTTCACTAATTAGTGACTTATGTTCATCTGTTGTTAGATGTCTGATTATGAATGGGCTTTCCTCCGATGTTGATATTTTAAGGAACGTTGAAGGGGATGTTATCTTTGTTCTCTTTATCTTATCTGAACATAGATTCGGAAATCCGTTCGTACTCCATATGCTTATTTGGCTCTCAAGCCACCAGATGTTGCCAAAGTGGCGTCAGTTTTAGGCACTTCGTCGGGAGGGTGACTAAGTGGATTTTAATTTGTTTACAATTCATGTTTCGGTAAACTTTACGTTGAAAAGTAAATCTAGAGAACTTTATTCTTTTAATTAATTCAACAATATAAAGTATTGTAGAAATTATGTAAATATGTTTTGGTTTTGTAAACTGATGTAAAGTACCCGAAGCATGATTCAACTTAATTTTATAATGAGTAAACATAATACACACAGGGACTTTGCGTCTTTTTAGTGTGATGTGAACGCTGCCTTCGAATAAAAGATATTGGATATCGGATAAAAGAATTGATAAAATTAGCATGATTTTTATTATAAATTATGGGACGACTTATCTTCATTTATTGTCTTTCATAACCATTACTTGCTTACTTAATATCTTTTGACATTATTTCTTTTTTCTTTTATTCTTCCATTGTAGTACTTGTAAATGGGAAGTGTATCGTGCTATTGAAGATTATCTACTTGGAGCGATAGGAGGTAGGAGTTGGATGATAGGCTATTGTTAGTAGATGGACCGGTTAGCTGGGTTTACCAACAACTTGAACCAAGTGAAAGGGTTAGTAGAAGTGGTTAGTAATAGTTAGAGATTGGTAGCATGAGGTGGATGAGGAAGGAGGGTTCGCTTTTCAGTAGTCACAGCTATATGAACTGGGACATTCATGTGAAAAGGCCTCAACGAGAATTGAACCCGGGATGACTTGGTAAAGAGCAAGAACCTGTCACCTGAGCCACCAGAGGGGCATTCAGTTATTTGTTTGTAAATTATGTCAAAAATTACTCTCCATTTCGTACTTTATGATACATTACTTCAGGTGGAATTATGTATTGACTTTTTTCTGTTTTGTTTATGATAGTGTATTTATGGGTAGCTATTGATGATCCTTTCTCTTCGAATGTATACTAACCATCCATTTTCGTATTCTACGTTTAAGAATTCTACACATCGACCTGTTCTCCCTATATCTTTTTTTAGCATCATATTTCATTCGTATTTCGCTTTTACGTGGATCAATTTTTCAATGATATTTCTTACATAATAATTTTTTTTGAGGAAGTTTTATATTAATATTATTTACAAAACTCCTGATTAATTTTTGCAAACATTTTTTCGTTAAAAAAATACTACGTAAGTCGTGAGNATAAATAATTAGATATATTTTATAATATATATCATAAATAATTTATATATTTTCTGAATAGGAGATTACTTGTAGGAGTGCCACAAGATGTTGGTGAAAAAGAATAAAAGTGCACACGGCAACAATGAACTGCGTCTTTCTATTTAGTACATAGGTGACCACTATAAAATTTTCCACTCACGCTTTCTTTTTCTTTTTTTCGTTAAAGAATACTACGTAAGTCGTGAGGTATCTTGATTTAAAATGATTAATCAAATCGATACATTGAAATCATGTCGAGTTAAATACTGAAGACACGCATTTCTCGACATTTTAGAAAATATTTTTGTCTGTCATCTTAAACATTTACTTGCTTGCCTGTCCTACCAGATACAAGTTGCGATTCTTAGTTGAATTGCTGTCGTCCCCATTAGAAATACTTTGATGACTAATGTTCGTGGTCCCTTTTGTTACCTTGCGGTGAAGTAACCCGTCCTGCGTGACGTCATATCGTCCTTAAATCCCTTACCTGCGATTCACCCCTTGGAAGAGTTGTGTTGCGCCAGAAGCTGAGTGGTTTGTCCCTTGTGCGTTGCAGACCTGCAGTTCCCCATCGACGTGAGCGGGGTGCAGAAGGACCACCCGTTCTTGGACGCGGATTCGCTTCAGTCACTGTTCCGGCGCCTGCACGCGCTCAACCGCTGCGCCAAGATGAAGGTCGACAACCTGCCAAAGAACAAGGTAAGAACAACACGCGATGGGAACGATAATCGTCTTCAAACTGGGAAGGGAACGAGAGAATGCGTGTGTGCATGAATAAATTAATAGTTATATAATGCAATTTAAATTAACGAATTCATGGGTATTGTTCATTATGATCCGTTAAAATATTTATTTCCATACGTGTCTACATAAGACTTTTTGAGATATCACCGTTTAGTAACGACACGTACCGTGACTTGCCATTAGATCAGACGTGCTTTTTATTACTGCGTTCTACGAGAGGGTGGTAGGGCTATGCAATAAATTGCTTAGATGTTTAGTATATTGGCACGCCGTGTTGTCTCATCAGTTGTCCGGCTTTGTTCCTACCTTCCTGTACGATTGTTGCGAAAGCGGACAAGTGTACATGTGACGATAGTGTGGGCTGAAATAATACTTCATTTATTCGCGAATTATTTGCGGTTTATTTTTAATTTTTGAAATACGTGTTTGCGTAGAGTTTTTGGTTGTATGTTTTCCTTTCAAGGACAAATTATAGTGTTTTCCACAAAGTGTATTTCTGTAATTCACCACGTCGTTCAGTCTGATTTATTTTCATATGTGCGTTTATATGAATGATAAATGGTAATTTTTCAATAATTCAGTAATTTAAAATACAATGATAAGCTTTTCTAAGCACACAAAAATAAAATTGGCATGTATTGGTAATCTAGTTGTCGTCAAAAGAGTTAATCATGAACACACAATGAGAAAACATGTATCTGATATATTCGTATCTTTCACAGCATTCATTCTTGTGACCCGGATCTAATGACGTCATAGTAGTAATTGCGAAATAAATGAATGATTATTTTGTGTAGCTCGAAAATTTTCGTGGTTCAGAGACATGATTCTTTTTATTAAAAAAATACGTGTAAATAAACACGCATTGTGTTAGAAGTTAAAGAATGTTAAGAATGGAAATATGTGCTGTTAACTTGTTGGTGTTAGTACGGAAAAAATTATGAAAAAATGTCGAGTAATATTGGCGAAAGGTGTTAGATTAAGCCTTGAGGATGACAATAAATTTGTTCGAAACGTTGTCTGTGTAAAAAATATGAATTAATAGGTAAAAATAACGATTGGCCTTCCCTCAAAAACCTCCTTTTTACAAACACAGGTGTTGTTTGAAGTTCCGCATATTATTACGAAATTTGCTGTTTCTCTTTCTAACGAGAAACATTCCTATAGGTTATGTTGGTAAGTACGAATGCCAGTGTAAGTACGATGGTTACCTATAACGATGCGTTAACTGAGATAAGTATTCCTGGTGACAGTTAAATTTATGGAACTTGAGGAACTTTATGAGGAAAAGTTCATAAGACGTAGATTCAGTGCATTATCGTTCGACAGTTTCGCGCCATAGTACGATAAACTCTGACTGTGGAGGTCGTTGCCAAGGCGCGTCTTTTTCACATATAGGTCGTTTATAATCACGTACCGTTATGCAAGAGAGTGGAGAAATCGCTTCTATTTCGGAGGCGAGGGCGCTATTTTCTGAGAGAGAAGGATTGAAATAGCTACGACTCTCGGGAGCAGTGGAAGCGGGCGGACAGACACGGGGTGATGCACAAGCATTGGAATGAATTGTAGAAGATTGATTGGGAAGAGGGTGAGATGAGAGAATTGGGAGTTCCAGCAGTGTTAATGGTAAAAGTAAGAAAAGTAAGAGAGATAACAAATAAATTACAGTTGAAAAGAGAGTTACGATACATTCAAGAAAAAGAAAGTGAAAAAATATAATGGGCTTCATCGTGTCTGTACACTAGTCACTTATGGTTTACCATTCGGGTAGAGTTGTGCATGTTGTGGTCGAAGATTGTGTGATGTCCAGACATCAAAACTGCATGAATGAAATTGTTATCTTTGCTTAAAGTTTTGCGTCATTATTACACTCTTACAGATATTTGAAGCGAGCCGTCTCTGTCATGTTAGAGGGAATTAATAGCTTCTGTGAAAGATATGCTCAGGCCACTGTTCGTTCTAGGGGTTCTGGCGGGTCATCTTGTAGTCTGGATTTAGTCCGTGGTTGTGCAACAGATCTCTCNGTTCTAGGGGTTCTGGCGGGTCATCTTGTAGTCTGGATTTAGTCCGTGGTTGTGCAACAGATCTCTCTCTCCTCTCAAGATGTTGAAAGGATTTTAACGGACACTTTTGTATTTTCATCAATGTACATGAACGATAAATAGCCAACACTATTTAACATATCAACGTGCTCCTCTGAGAAACTCGGACCCCTAACACCCATTGTAAATATATGTCTACAAAATTCAAGAGTACCTAAAAATAAGATGTAGATGAAAATAAGGATGTTTTTTTATAAATATACTCTGTAATCTTCGACGTTTTAGGATCCAAAAACCTCTTAATAGATTCCGTAGCTTTATTGATTTAAGCCTCTTCTTTCTACAATGCATGAGTTGGACTCACTCTGAAAACTTTTGAGATATTACTACTTCATTGGTCTCAACATGGGTTTTCAAATTTTTGCGATATTATGTGACAGAAGTTTAGATAATTCCTTTTTTGTGGATTAATTTGTACCCGAAATACCTTAGAATTTCATTTGTTGTGGAATGGAATAGAATCAATCCAAAGTATCATTAAAAATAAATGTGATCAATCGGAATTGTTTAAATGTCAATTTGCTCTGTGGTTACCTTGTAATAAATAGACTATGTATTAAATAATATTTTTAAGAAGTATTTAGTTTTTCGAATACAAAGTTACCTAATTGATTCGTATTTATCAAGAAGCATGACATATACAATGTGCTACTTACAGTATCAAAATGAAATTTTATGCTTTTTAAAAATATGGGATAAATATAACACTTGGAGCATTTTGTTTCTTTCTCTTGATCATTTCTCCTCTGTCACTTTTTTCTGGCAATAAATATCAATAATAAAGAAAGCGAAATTTTTTAAACCCTGGAGGAAGTACATTTATAATGCGATGTCTAATCTGAAACTTTTCGTTGGATAATTAATTCAGAGACGTTTTTGCGCAGTAGAAGTTTTCATTTCGCATTTTCGACCGTTCATTCTTTGGTTCTCATCAATATATCATCCTGTTTTTTTATTGTATCCTGGCACTTGTTTCATTCATGAGTTAAATAGTTATTTGATTAAACAATATTAGTCAGTATCAACCTGTTATTTGTTCTTGGATTAGTCTTTCTCTCTTATTGAGAATTTAGCCACTGGATCAGCTCGAAAGTAATTTGAAGCGTAATTTCAAAGTTTTTACCATCCATTTGCCTCCTCGTTCAAGAATTCGAACCTGGCGTACTTAAACTCGACAGATTCTCAGGTAAAAGGATAATTTCACCATTAAACTCAATACTTCCTTACGGATTACGCCGGTCTACCTGTGCCCGTCCCGTGAATCCCCAGACAATGGGACCGGTGAGCAGCTCTTTCAGTAAACAAGTTGGTTTTATCACCAAAAAAAATTCTCCATAAAAATTGTGATGTTGCTGTAGAATAATTGAAATCTACACTTTAAATGAAGAAATATGATACCAAACACGACTTTCCTGGCATCAATTGCTCATTTGACTATTAGTCCAGTAATTAGATGACGAAAAGAAGCATGTCAAGAAAAGAAAAGTATTTTCCCTTTTTATATTATTTTAGTTTTGCGCCTATAACTTTAAAACAACGCATTTTTAGAACAAAATATTCTTGAAATTTTTAGAACAAAATATTCTTGAAATTTTTAGAACAAAATATTCAGAAAAAAATGTACATTAAAATTTTAACAAATTACATTCTGTACCGTTTTGTCACCAGGCGAACGGAAAATCCTAAAGAGCGTGATTAAATTGACAAAAATTCTACAATGGATCTAATTGAATTATAACTTGAGAACTACAAACTTTTAGAGAAAATGTCTTCATACGAAAATGAAATGCATTAAACGTCCTACAAAACGCGTTATCCTGGATTTTTTTCTTCTGACAATCTGTGTATCCTTTTCTATGCGTGGAAGTTTTGTGCACATCTATGTCGAAGAGTCGATACGTATTATTTAATTGCATCAAATAGGGTAGTTCTGATTTTTTGATATATTTTTTGATGTGATCAAGTTCTGACGATGAACCGAAATTTTCGACCTCGACCGAAGTGTCAGAAATAAAACAAATAAAAACAAAACAGTAAAATTTCAACATTTTTCAGTTTGCATGGATTTTAACTTTGAAGCAATAGGTTTTAGAAATAAAATGCTACGTAATTTTTTTCAGTTCTGTGAATTTACAAGAGTTAAAGACCAGAACTCGAACCAAATTTGGACCACAGACACCATGCTAGGAAAAAAGTACACGTTGACTTTACTACATAGATGTGTATTTAAGTTCAACGCGCACAAGCGGATAAACAGATCGTCAGAAAAAAATACTCTGAAAAACACATTTTGTTGGACGTTCAATAAATTTCATTTTCGTATAAGGACATTTTCTCTAAAAGTAAGTAGTTCTGAAGTTATAAACGAAATACGGAACAAATAAGTTTTTTGATCCATTGTACAATCGCGCTCTTAAGAATTATCCGTTCGGCTGACAACAAAATGACACAAAACATAATTTGTTGGAAATTTAATATTACATTATTTAGGTACAGTGGTGTTTCGTTCTAAAATTGTGTTATCAAGTTATAAGCGGATAACTGAAGAAAGAGCACTTTAGAAAATCTTAGTAATTTATTTTTGTTTGAGTTTATTGTTGAAATCCGAGCCTGCAGCTTCGTTCTTTCCCCTCCTTTCTTGTTTTCCTGATAATTTTTTAAATTAAAAATTATCGAGCTGCTGCTAAAAAGATTAAATTTTATTTGAACATGAATGAATTCTTTGTAATAATAGAGAAGCATTTGATATATTTTATACAAAATAGCTGACAACAATAAAATATAACACATACTAGGATATTTTCTCTCTAAGAAACATACAGTGACTGGATTTGGAAACTTAAATCTATTATTCAGAGAACTGCTTGAGAATTCTAGAATTCAAAGTTTCCAAACATCAGTGGTGTAGAATTTTTTATACAATTTGTTCTTATATATTATTCTTTTATTACATATATTTTGTTCTTATATTTCTTAATTTTATGTGTCGACCTCCGAAAACATGTGAGTAATGGCTCTCTTGTAGTTAACACCCGCACATACATTACTAACAACAGAAAGTCAATGAGCAATTCATGAGAAAACACCCTAATTATTAGAACTTTCATGGTTGACAATTGTTTTTTACGAAAAATCGAAGTTAAATCTAAGTTTTCNTTTTTTTACGAAAAATCGAAGTTAAATCTAAGTTTTCTTAGCGGCTATTCCTTTCATTTTTGACATTCAGACGAATAACCAAACCTGCTGTTACAAAGATCTGTCTTATTATTTCATTCGTATCATGAACTACATAAAAAAGCACATTTCATGACTTAGAGGGAAATTAATATTGTGTCAGAAATAAAACCGAAGCCAAAAAGTTCTCCAAAGCCTGTGTGTTTGGTTCTAAAACCCGAAGTGTCGAACGTAGGTGCACTATCTAGAACCAACGCATATACTCTAGTACGATAAACAAAATAAATGTTTTCCTTTCAATCATATGTTTCATGAAAGCATCAAGAAAATTATAATTGGAATTATACGAACATTGTTCTCGGAATCAGAGGCTACCAAAACTGATATATTCGTCAAAGTTTCGCGACCGATTATTTTTCACGATTTCAATACTTTTTATATACATGTTAACAGAAGCTTAAAACTCAGTAATGTCATAAATACGTCGTGTTTGGGTTCATTTTTATTGAAATTGTGTGTAGGATTAAAAAAAATAAGATAATGGGAATAAAAATAAAAATGTTTAATTAATAGCACTTTAAATAACTCTCCAGTAAGTGACTCATGAAATCCATCAGCGGTAGGTCGAAGTGTTGGCGGCGGGCGGCAAGCCATTAGAGCAGGTACAATCTGTCGAGTTTGGTGGTACCCAAAATTTTTAATCCCTTGCCAGACTCTTATGACCATCAGGAACTGTCGAGTTTAAGAATTCCGTTCGAACCATATTTAGTTATGTAACATGCTATGTTAAGGAACAAATTGCTTAATTTTAGTTGGTATTTTCAAGAAAAATTACATAATGCTCTCTCAAGGTCTCTCATATCTTACAAATTTGCGTGTAAAACCATGCTCTAGCGACCTTCACTACCGTCGAAACAGGTTGGTACCCAATCTGCGCACAGTTTACAGGCCCTCTGCGGTGTTGATGCGANATTTGCGTGTAAAACCATGCTCTAGCGACCTTCACTACCGTCGAAACAGGTTGGTACCCAATCTGCGCACAGTTTACAGGCCCTCTGCGGTGTTGATGCGAGCGCCGCCGTCGGCTGACTCAGGCAACTGTTTCGCGGAACTGTATGAGCGTGCGGGCGACGGGCACCTGCTGGCACCTCGTCGCCTCGTGGCCCGGCAGCACCACTGGTTTCACTCAGCGAAAGTCTGGTCCCAGCTGATATTCGAACATCAATATAGATTACATCTACACTCTTGCATTTCATCATATTTCATGACCCAGTGGCAGAGGGGATCGATCATTCACACATTACATCTCGCTTTTGTGGAGAAGGGGAGATTTGCAATGTGTGACATGAATATTGGGGGAGGGGTGCATGAGTTACGTCACACAAATGTTTTTAATTTCTTTTTTTTCTTCTTCGTAACTCATGTAATAATATAAACTTCCTTTAATATATTGAGCTTATTTATCTTTCTGTCTTGTTAACAATCGGTAAAATTACCACCTTGAAATTTCTAACGTCACAATGGAAAGGAGAGGTTAAGGTACATTAATGTGATGAAGGAAACAATGAGGGGGGCTTTCTAAAAATAAAAATTGAGAACTTTATATGATAATGATCCCTGAGTTGCTGGTGCGTGTGAAATTGGACGTGTCATCTTTTTTATCATTGGCCTACACCTGCCCTGCTTTATTAATATAACACTGATGACATTTATTGCAAAAAGAGTCCTCCTACAACACAGGGAGTTTATGAAATTGGCAGCTGATTTTGGTTGTTAATATGTCCTCACGTATTTGGAAATCATTTTGTTACTATTTTACGATTTTTTTTTGTATTTGCCATGGTAATGTGATAAAAGGAATCCCAATGAAAGATTGATTTCACACTCAATTGAATTCACAATCAAATGATTAATTCGTTCTAAAATATTAGTAACCTGAGGACTTCGTTATAATGTATTATTTGTACTTTTCTGTTGTGATATCTCTTATCTAATACTTTGTCAGAAGAAAATCAGGATTTTGGACACGTATTCACAAACTTAAGTCACATTATTGCGATAACATGGTATTACGTGTTCACATCGTTTGTTTCTTTCAGAAACCATAAAGCTATTTGCGATGTCTGTTTTTGGTAATGACTACTGTATCTGTCTTTGGTAATTTGGCTTTAAAATGCATTTTGGACTACAATTCATAGATAATGTTGACAAGAAGTAGTGCCAAATTGCTATGTCTATTATACGAGCGTATGGTCAAAATCTGGTTTTATTTTCGAATAAAACTATCTCACAATGTATACCCCTGATATCTGTTTTGATGCACTGAACGTTGTAACTATAATGGTAGAGTAGCGTTGAGTCATAGCCGAGAATGTTTTTTCTTTTGTTTTGAAGTTTCGACCTCTTTATCAGCAGTTTTGTAGCTCATGATAAGTAGAAATATTTAGTTCTGGCAGCTGTTTTTAAGTTAAGCATTTAAATCGTTTCTTGAGTTTTACGTAATTGCTCATAAAGTTGGTGAAAGATAATTTCATAGTAGCAAATGATCTTTTTTTTTACGTGACAGGAGATAAGCTCATTTAGAGTTATTGTCGTCCAGATGCGTTGTCATTTCTTTCACATCAACTTTTGTTTTATTCGTTCGTGTTTTTCAGCGATCAGTGTGTCATGAGTCTTTGCAATCTACGAGCTGTCGTTCACTGGGGGTTGCATTTCGCTAACCAACAGTACAGTGTGTGGGAGGCGGTAGTCAGGCAATTGTCATTCGAATCAAAGGGAGTTAAATGAAGTTCGGAGAAGGCTTTACAAACTGATTCGAATTGGACTTTTTCAGAACAGCGATTGAGAGCTTCCATAGTCGAAACAGCATTAGCGACGTGTAATGTAGTTAGTTGTTCGATTTTGCGTGAAAGAGAATTTAAACAATAAACTAATTTTATTTATGAAATGATACGTAGATTTAATATATTATCATCATGTTCAAATTCAATACATTATAACAAATAACTTAAACAAGCAAAACAAAAATTTTAAATCTACCTTATGGAGTTTTAATGAACCTACAAATATCATGCGATAAAATATTTCGTTTGTAGTAATTTTCAAGTTACGCGTTTTTATGGTGATGTGAAAACTGCGTAAATTAAAATAAATAATTAAATAAATAAATCTGTTTAGAATTATAGTTCGATAGCTCTGACAGAAATATCTCGTCTAAATACCTCAGAAGGCAATGTCTAACACTGGGCTGCTTTTCTAATGAATGTCTCTACGAAAACCTTTTATTGTATACTTTACAATTGTTTGTATTTGGCCCGTAGTTGTTTAATTTGAAACGTGACCCGTGGAAATTTAACTCTGTTACATATAATGTTTAATATGTCATATAATAACATGTAATGAAAATAGAAATGAAAATATAATCTTACCTACCGAACTTCATTTACGTTTCAGTCTAAGTAAAGAAGAAATCCTTCTGTGTTTTGAATCCAGTAAATGAGCTCTTTTTAAAATATATCTTCACATACTTACTGGATAACTAACGTGGAGTTTCTCTGTTAGGAAGCTTATGTTTTTCTCTCTCCACCACTTGTTCTATTTTTAATCTCGTCGCAATTATTTGTGTTAGTTAAAATAATCTTTTATTGTTAATGATATGTTTTGAGAAGGGTCAAATGTAAAAGAAGAATACGTGTTGCCACCTCCCTGTAATTTTAATAGTGTTTTATTATTGAACAAACTGTGTGAATAAGTCCGAGAGAAATTAATAATAATTCCTGCCCAAGATTAGGAACAGAGCACGAAGTAACAAATTTAAGTAATCTGACGATTGCTTACCATTATTCCTATTTTATTGTTCCTATTTTATTGTTCCTATTTTATTGTTCCTATTTTATTTATTTTAGTAGAATGTTACGAAAAAATGGTACATGCACCAGAGTGGGGAAAATACACACATGGCAAAAATACTGGTAATTCATTGAAGCGTTCAGCATGATTTACCAAGATGTATGAGGTGATTTGTACATGCGGACAACTACTTAACTAAAATTCCTTGTTGTTTTTATGGTTGTTCATGACATTTTATTTTCAGTTTACTAACTTAAAATCATAGACAGCATTATAACATTTGTTGTAAGTTTCAAACTTACACTCTAAGAGCCAATCCATGGAATTTTTTAATTCACTTTTTGTCAATGTAACTGACACTTTTCTCAGATGACTGGAAATATTGTTTTTATTTTTTCAAAATTCCCTTCGTCCAACTTCGACGGGGTTCTTGGTGAAGATATCTTTTATCTCGGCGTAGAAACACCTCTTCTTGACATTTTATTGTTATATTGTTAACACGTAGTGTACTAAATCAACCGTGGTAAATATAAAACGTTGGTCAAAATACTTAAGTATAGAAGAGAAAAGAAAAGAGTTTTGTCAATTTCTAATTTTCTTTGTAGCTATTTTTGATATCAACTTTTTGGAAAACCAAAATTTCGTCGAAAAAAAAAAAAGAATTTGTCGTTTAACATTAGAGGGGAACTTTTGGATCGATGAAGATATTGTCGAATCATCATGTGTGAATTCTTTAATTTAATTTCTCATAGAAAAATGTTTGACTCCTCGTCTGTATTACACTTGCGTAATCCTCATCAAATTTATTCCAGATATTTGGGAGAATTAGATATTTCATAATTGATTTATTAATGAAAATCATTTAAGGAGTCGAATAAGGAGCGCGAAAATGACTCATTATAGAGAGCGCGTCTAATCCTCGTCCGAGTGGAGGAGCTTTTACGACGAATACAGAACAGCGTGGATGCAAGCTGTGAGTGGAGAGTTCAGCACGCGTTTTTCACAAAGACGTCTTTGTGAACTGACAGGCAAGTGCCCAGCACTTCTCACGCAAGACTTCCCAGGCCGCGGGTCGCCAAGGCTTTGGCCCTCAGCGTCTCTCTCACAGTCCTTCCTTTATTTATCCTTCTCACTTTCATTTCCTCACATCTTGCTTTGCTCTGATATAATATCAGGCTCTTCCGGTGTTCGTCAGTTTTATAATTAATAACATTTTTATGATTGTTTTACCTGATACATGTATCTTGAACAACTAAAGGTTATTCCCACAGAGTTGGAAGAATTTGAGGTTAAATGTATGTCGGATGAAAATTCTGAACGACATATTTCGAGTTTGGAAACTCTTTGAACTAGTGGAAATTTTCCAAAAACTCTATGGTTTAAAGAATTAGAGAGATGTAGATGGGTAAATTAATTATAATTCACTCCTTTATTAAGCTAATATTCTGTCAAGAAATCATAAGCTCAGAATATTAAAATTAATATTTGGAATGTGAAGTACTTGCATCACAATTATTGCTTTAAGCCATGAATTTTTGTTTTCATTATTATTAATTAATATGGTAGTCTATTATAAGATTAAGTGTTCTATAAAGCTCTCTAGTTATTTCTCTATTGTATGTTATGAAACTAACTCACGAAGTAGGAAGTAGTGTCAACACAAAAACTTTGGCATTGAAACCGTAGAGAGAAATATGTTCTTTGGTCCACATCCAGAAATCACGCATTTCACGCTTTCGTGCCTTGGTTTAAATGTATGTAGAAGGTGAATTGAAATTAGCCGTAATGAACAGTTTGGCCAACTGTTCCGTTAGTGGGAGATTCACTTACAGAACCTTGGACAAAACATGAAAAGGCAAAATGTTAAAATTATATTTAATGTATCGTTAAGACAGAATAAACGGGACTTTTGACAGCTGACACGCAACGAATCACTGAATGATGCATGATTCATAACTGATACATTATACATAAAATAGACATAAGTACTTCACATTAAACGTATTTTTCTTGCTTTCTCGGAATTTAGTTGAAGGTAAACGAGTTTTCATGAACCGTTTGATGAGTGTTGTTGAAAAATTATTTCTTTTGTTTAGTTTATTATTGAATATTCTATATCCAAGCTCAAAGCACTGTGCGTGTATAAAAATGTTAAAGAAATAATATTACCGCCAGAGTTCGTATGTTTTAGTGTCAATCTTGCAGCATATCGTGCAAGTTAGTATGACATACAAAATCCAGCTTTTAAACAAATCTTAAGGAAACATGTAAATCCCATGATCGGATTTTTGTGTTTGTAGAGGTATGAACTACTTGCAATACATGATTGCGGAACATATCTTTCGCAATTTTATCAAAGGTACTATTTTCTATGCCATCCCACCCCCTCTAAAAATTCTTACGTTCACAGCCCCAAAACCTCGTACTTTCCATTCTTCAATATTCAGTATACACCCAACGTGAGAATAGAGCGTTTCTGTGAGGAACAAGTGAAATGTTAGAACGTTGCGTCCATGGCATCAATTTTTCACGAAGAGAGAAAAATGTTTGAAATTTACATAGGAAATAAAAATTTCGAATTAATAAGCAAGCTCGTGTTAATGCCAGCCAGTCAGCGCCGAACGAAAGCGAAATCTTTGATTTGTAGTATTTGAACATATTGATTTAAATAGCTTATTTTATTGAACCAACATTGTCAGCATATTAATATTTAGGCACGCAGCTGGAGGAGATGCTCGATAGCCCCCTACTCCTCCAGCATTTTTATAACTAAAAAAAAACTAATGAAAGTACGTTAACTGCCCAAAATATGTCAATTTACATGTAGTTAATTAACGAAGTGTATTTTACAATTATACAATTTACAGTATTTTAGAGACAAAATCTGTAAAGATTATCGTCAGTAAATTTTCGGCAAGAAGTCCTGGCATCCATCGAAATAAATTTATGGCAACAAGCCTGTGAATAGCTGAAATGATACAGTTTCTATGTAAAATACAAAATGTATTCAAATGGATGTATCGCGTTTTGCATTTTTGCCCTTCAAGTATTCTTAAGCGGGAGATCGTGGAGTTCATAGAAAACAAAGACGATATACTAACCTTGTTGATGTTGTGACCGCGTTGAACAATGGGAGCAAGCTCGTGTTAATGCCAGCCAGTCAGCGCCGAACGAAAGCGAAATCTTGAGGGCGAGGACGTAGACGAAGGAAGGTCTAGGCCACTGGACTGCGCGGAACTGTTCTCCCTGCCTTGAGCTCTAATGCAGCGCCTAGCGCATTTATCAAAAATACAGCTGTGGCATGTTGCTAAAAAAATTAAATTTTAAAACGTAATTCTAACTTTTTACCCTTAATGAAATCATTTTAATTGGAATTATTAGTTAGAATTAAATGCAGTTTATGTACTCTGTTGCACATTATTAACGATTTTGTGTTAGAATAAGAATACTTCGTCTGATATTATTTATTCATAACGTGTTTTCGATTTTTTTTACTTATGAGCATGCACGTTTTAGATCTTTTTTCTGATGAATCCTTTAAAGTATTTTCATATTAGAATGTTAAAATGTGGTATCAATGTATCTGTACGAACTGGAATATTATTCAAACCATAAACAAATCATTTGTGTTGCGGTTTCTATGATTTTTGATCACGAATAAATCAGGACTTGATTGCGTTAAACTGTTCTTAGAGTACTCGTAAACAAAAATATGAACTAATAATTGTCGTAATGATCTATAAAACTTCCAATTCATTCCCATAGCCTTAATCAATTTTCAGTGTCTTCTTTGAATGGCTATAAATATACTGTATTATTTTGAATATTATGTATTTAGATAGTCGAGGCATAATGAAGAAACTTCTTATTAACAACCGTGATGTAGATATTTTTTATTTGACATTCTGTGAAGGCCAAGCCATGCTAATGAGACATCAGTCTCTGGACCACTTATTGATTACTAGTTATCCCTTGGTCCCACTGCAATCTTATGTTAAGAGTAAATGTCTTTTCCCATGTTCGACGTGTAATGGTTTGCTGTAGTCCTCTTCCTGCACTGTCAATTACTATACAACCTCACCAAATTTTGTTTTCACTAACTAATGAAGTCTTTTTCATTTTAACTCTGTTTATGTATTTTAATTAGAAATCCATCGAGAAAAAAATCCTCGAGAATATTTTGTTTTAGTAACTTATTATGTTACGAATCTACAGATAATTACTTTTGGCCCGTGAATGCATAAAATGGCTTGATGTATGTAAAACTCGACTCATTCCGTTTCTTAACGCATTATGACAAGGGTAGCTATCATGCCTTTCGGAGTTGCTCGGTGCCAGAAAAGGAAGCGCTCATTTTGAAATTAGGTCTGATGAAATACGCCACAGCTGTGCGGAGCTTCGACAGTCGTGAACTAATATTCACAGTGTTGGTGCGGGGCACGCGCGGGATGCCGCTGGCTGGCATTTCAATCAGCCGCCGACGGGCAACGGGCGCTGTCGGGAAGGCTGTGACACTTAACTTCACGCGATGACCAATGTGGCGACCGTACTCTGTTGTATTCTCTGTGATTCGTGCTCATACTTTCTTACACGCTGAAACACTGTGGTTAAAAGAACAGAAATGAATGCTCTGTAATATTCTCACATGAATTCGCACACCACGTAATCTATTGTTTAAAAAAATTATTAATTCTCTGGGCGTGGATGCACCTAATACGCAAATACCGTTTGTATGCTGTGATACTACAAATTAACTTTCCGAACAAAGAAATGAGGAGTGATTAATTTAAAATATTTTTGATGATTCTAAAAGCATACATTGAAGAATAACCCTTGTTTTGAAAATTTCCGTATTTTGTTTTTTGCTGTATTTTTCTATGAGTATCAATTCTGAGTTGAATCATTAAATTCTGATATCTGAAATTCTGAGTTAATGACGAGATGAATTTTATAATGCTACTGAATCCAAGGATTATCCAACTTTTACGATCCCTGTTCCTACCAACCGGATACTATTTCTTTCTGTTGAGACATAGCAGTATCGATTACTTCCGATAATAAAAAGAAACTAACGAACATCGTACTTTTATTTATCTTCCATGATCATATTGTTTTGTTTTTTTAATTTTTATTTGCAATGAGTTGACGCCTTAAGATACAAAATTACCATAGATTTTGGAGGAACTAGAAGTGCTTTATGTTGCACGTTTCGCGAGTAACTCGAGTAAAACAAAATTTGACTTCTTTTTGTAGGTAGTTGTTGGAGATTTCTATTGACATTCAAAGTCGAGAGAATATAAAATAGCTTGGGGCAAAGAGACGCACTTTCCTGTTTTTCACCTGAGTGAGGTTAGAAAATAGTTTGAGAACTAAAATAAGACTGTAAGTTGGTAGTCTATTCTCATGCAAACCCCGGCCTAGATTCGCCGATGAATATTGTTTAATGGACAAATAAATATCTGTAAAAACAATAGGTAGAGATAATACGTGACTAATATATTTACGTAGATAGTTTAAATAACCATATGCTGTAGAACTATGTTCGAAGCGCACACGGACATACCTCTACGACGACTGATTTGCTTTCTGATTTCGACATTTATATTATATGAAATTCTACATCCAAACCTTCCTCGCAAAACACTAGTGAAACCCAAAATCAAATCCATTCAATAGTTACCGAGAAATTCGGGCACAAACAAACTAGGGACTTCGTTTTGTACTATGAATTTTGTTTGAATTCGCATCTCACGAAAACTACTGAATGGATTAAAACGAAATTGCACTGTTATTCATTACGGTTGGAAATATGAACGTTTCAGAATTCGAGATAAGAAACGAAAATACCCAAATATGCAGTTAGTTTTATTTAATGTTTAGACGATGAAAACATCAGTGTGTTCATTTGTTGTCTCATTAGAATTCAGTTCCTGAGGTCACGGGGCAAATATATTTGGTCGCGACCGCCACCGTTCTCATTGCAGGGTCACTCCTGATTTGGGGTTAGTTTACGATGTCAGGTGTTGACATTATGTTTGCATTCCAAAAAAAATAAATACAGTATTTGGACAAGTGGTGTAAATAATGTTTTGTGTTTTGGAACTGAGAAGTGTTGAAGGGCAAATGCTACATAGGGGTGCTGATATTAAGGCCACTTAACGTATTCAGCAATCTGTTTTAAGTGTTCAAGCGTTATTTATTTTAGTTCCTCATATTTATGTCAAATTCTATATTAATGAGTTCGTGATATCCTTGAATAAATTTTAATCCATGCACTTTTGAAGAATTGATGTGTTATTTTATCACTTCGGAATTTTAAATAATGCAAAAGTAGTGAGTCCTCGTTGACTAGACCAATTTTCATCTTAATGACTTCGCACATATGTTTGCGTGATAAATTACTCGGGGTTTTAATAGCGATTTTAGTTATTCCGATCTATGTCCCTGTCTTCTGCGCGGAAGTACCTCGGCCATGTGAAAACTATTCGATTCGGGTCGACTAGATAAGTGAGCTCCGTAATGGAGAACATGTTGGAGCAGCTGGCTTCATAAACTAAATGTCACTTCGTGACGTGACAGCCTGTGCTAGGAAGCGTGCTTAAGATGAAGGCCGTTATATCTCGAGATCGAAGGCTCTCCTTAAGCGTGATAATCTGATGGAACGATGCATGATCGAATAGGTTTTGCATATTTTATTTCTTATGAGTTTGGAGGGAAATAATACTTTTTATTTTTGTAGATGTGATTGTGTTGTATGGGAAATTCCGCACGATGTGTAAGATATCACTTAATCGAGTTTCTCCATATGTAAGAGCGTATTTTAAAAAAAGGAATGATGCTAATACAAAAATAGAAGAAATCTTTAAAAAGAAACTTCAACTCAAAAATTCCATCAATTAGAGTAATGTTGGCTCGGGAAGTGAAGAAACATGACTGACGTTTTCAAAACTATGTATGTAGCATTTTTGGTGCGAAATGAACTCACTTGCACTCTCAGAATTTCGTATGAATTTGATAGGATATCAAAATACATTAATTGTTTAATAAATATGCATGTAAGTGATTAATAAATATACATGCATATTAGACTCCTTATCTTCTCGGATAGTTACACAGAAAATGAACTGAGGATCTTACTTGCCATTTCTTTGCAAAGTTCCTAACAATCATAAAATAATCATTTGACTATCTGCAGCCCGTGGTGTGAGTGGTGAGGCTACAAGCTACTACCACGAAGGTTACGAATTCCAATCGCTCGTGCTCGTATGTGAATGTAATTTAATCCAATATTTTATTCGTGTGAATTACCATATTGGTATTCATCAGTTTGGCATGTCACCCAGAAAACAGTCTTAACTCCTCGTATCTTCCATCAATAGCAACCGCGTTGAGGAAAAAAAAGACGCGTAAGATAATAATAAATTGAACTTTTTTGTTGTGAATGTCTCTTAAATGGCTGCTCTAACGTCGGAATTGTATATACTATCACCCTGCGTTAAGTCGATAAAATGGAAAAATGATCGTATGACCTAAATGCCTTTCTGTAGTTTGTCTAATTTGAATACAATAAACCAAAAAGTTATTTGTCAGTAACGGTTACGTATAAACTAATGGATATCTTCAATGGCCAATCTTCGGCATTTTTACTTCACGTCAGCACACCGTTCAAGAGACTTGTTGTGATATTGAAATAGAAACAAGAAATTCGGTAATTAAATAGACTGTTATTCAGAAACTCGGGAAAAAAACTCGGAAAAAATTGATAAACAGTGGTAACCTATCCAGTACATGTGTAAGCGAAGTACAAAAAAATATTACCCGGTAGTATAAAGAATTATTAAAATGCATATGTAGGCTCTAAGCTTGATACTGTTCTGAACATGGAAACTCTTTTATTATCGCTGATAACTGATATTGATTAGGTTCCGTTGGGTATTTTCAGTTTGCCAGGAATAAAATTACGCACACCTAGAATAGAGGTTTCCTTCGTTAAGAACTTGATGCTCGTAATGCTAACCATAAAACATTAATGTTACAATTATTTGAACACAGTTGAGAAGTGAAGCCGTGAATCACAGGATTAAATGCTTCAACTATGTGAGGTAGTGATAAACATTGGTATAGTCTGTATCAAATATGAAATATGTGCTTTTGAAAGGTAATTCACTCTGCTGTGAGATTATTGATCGTAAGTTAATTATTAGAAATAAATGAAAAAGAAATTGTATAGAAAAAAGACCATATATACATTTTTTTTTCTTCTTCAAAAAACTATAGTTGGTGACGTTGCCATGTTTGAGAAGATCGACAGATCGTGTGCTTCTACTCATGTCGGTCACACCTTCTATGCCTTAGGGTATTTGCTTTGTTAATGCTCCGCCACCCGCAATCGCCTGGCGGCATACGTGCTTCCCACTTTCTCTCCTTGAAACCGTCGCCGGAGGCACGACTCTTTTTCCCTTCATTCCGACCATTTGGCCAGTTTAATGCGAGATCTGTGAATAATAACTCTCTCGAGGCGCTTCGAGGTTCATCAAATGAGGTTAATGCGTTCTTCCGAAGTTGTATTGCTGTCTTCGCGGGTGGGTTCACATCTCTCTGTGAATGTAGGCCTCCGAGTTTCGCACTAATGTTTTGTTTTGTTATGTTAGAGTCGTTAATCTCAAAGTTGATCACGTAGTAATTAAGTCGTTAATCTCTCTCCAGTTGACAAGGTGGTCCGGTTGTTAAGGATTTTAGCGAGAGGAACTGCCATTGCGATGTTAGTTGGAGAACTTGATGAGACTTTCTTGGCTCTTTTTTTTCGAGGGGGGGGGAAGCGGTGATGGCTGACAAATTAAGTTAATCTCCATTCTTTCAATGTTCAAATTATAGATGCAATTTGTTCCATTGTTTTTCATGTCTGGTAGTTTAATTATATTAGAAATTGAAATGAAGTAGAACTATTCCAATCGAAAACTCAAACTATGTCACTATTAGTAAAGATAAATTTTTGACTATTGATAATGTGAAGCTGGACCACACCTCTTCTCATAATATTAAGATACACCCCCTCTCCCAATCAGGACAAGTGCTTGGATGGTTAAAACACTGGGCGTGCAAACCTAATGTTCCGCATTGAACGACTTGTCATATTCCAGCATTCATAAAAATAGCGCCAACTTCTTACGATTCTTCCCTCCTGCACATCATTCCGTCATTTTTCTTTCATAGAACTTTAGTTGACTACCTATGGATTATGTTGTGATAAAATCGTTATTATAATTCCGTTTTGGTGAAAAGGTTTAATTTATCCATGGGAAGTAATCGTCTCGTGCACTAAATAGCTTGCTATATCTGCGTTTGACCTTGTTGCATATAAGTTTTGTTTTGGGAGCGTAGAATCCACTATTTACATAAACGTGGCCATAAAGTATCCTTTGTGGTTTAATTCTCTCGGAAATTCATACTTCGAAAAATCTTCCACTAAATGATCTTCGTGGGGTAGTTGATAAACATTCGAAATAACTTCCCTACTTCTTGTAGTAAGCTAGTATCCTCTCCAAGCAATTTGGATGTGGCTTTAATTGTCCATAAATGTCACGCGCTTGGCAGAGAAAGTAAAGATTCTTTTTTGTGACGTCATACATAGTTATCAAAGCGAGCCCCAGAATTAAAATAAAGAAGCAAAGAATGTATGATACTGAAACAGTTTGTTCTAAAAATAATATTCCTCATAGTTCATTTGTGTGGTTCTCTATATTCATTCAGAAAAGACATCGTAAACGCATATATGAAGTATGTACTTCTGTTTAAAACTTCTCATTTTTGCTTTAATTAATGTCATGTTTTGTGATTTCCAGTTCATTTGTTCGTCACAAACTCATTTATACCTCTGTGTATTGTCTATACAACTGAGGCTTCATGTTCGGCAATATCAGTGTGTACCGGCTGTGTAGTCGACATTCTATTTAAAGCTCCAACGCTGTTTCGGGGAAAACGAGTGAATTGATTACGTTACGTTCGAGTCATTAATTCAATGAATGAATTCAATTACACGTACTCTCTATCCTCGCCGTTGAGTATTTGTTCTTCCAACCACCTTCCGTACTCTAAAATCAGATTTAAACTCTCGTTGAAATTGTTTTAATATGTTATTCTTTTCCCAATAGATTTTAAGAAAATCATGTTTTCACAATATTCCGTTGACCTGTGACACTGCCCTGGAGTACATATTATAAAATATTGAGGAATCTCTTCTTATGGGAAAAACTTATTTATCATTCTGGCTCTTTTTTACTGGCTCTTTTCAATTATTGATTTACGATTTTTCAATTTGTTTTCATTGTTAGGTTACATTCGCAAGCCCTTTGAGCCCAGGCCCATTCCCTCTGAAACCCCATCACATATACTCGCTTTGTACAGCTCCGCCACCCCCGCTCGCGTCGATACTTAATTCCTATCTGAGAGTGGGACATATGGATGAATGTCGTAGTGACTGTGGTTCCTCCTCTTGCAGGTGGATGACTCGGACGAAGACGACCACTGCGCCCTGAGCGAGAACTGGACTTTCCAGCCCGAGTCGCGGCGTTGGTCGCGCGTCTGTGACGTCACGGCCCAACACGCTGAGCGCCTGCAGGCAATGTGTGGTGAGTATTGTGACACGTTAATTTATGTACTATGAAACTATTTTGTTGGTGGCAATTAAGAACCAAAGATGACTCTAGATGGAGAATAATAGTTCAATTTTGTGTGCTCAAGGTATTTAAGTACAATAATATTTTCTTTCGTTTGAACAAATTACAGTAGACGTATTTAAATCTGGCTCGATCCGGACCATAGGTGTTTTGGGTTAGCGATTTTGCCGTTAACGGAAACACGTAAGAGTAATCGTTCTAGATTCAATTGGAACGCTAATACTTGAGATCTCGTTGTGATTAGACAACGATAATTAAAATTATCTAGATGTATTCAATTTCATCCTCGGAAAATAATCATAATTTATTTGGAATGGAGAGAGAAGTTCTTAAAAATCTATCGGACATTTTAAAGTGACTGGATATCGAGAAATCGTCCGCACTACCTGAATCATTCCCAAACACTATACTGCACCTACGACCATATTTATACGCGCACCATTCTCGGATCATGCCAGTGCACGCAAGCAATTTACGATCATGAAATAAACCAAAGTCTCAATGGTACTTAACATAACCCAGTGTTTTTATGATCTCTGTGCGGATTTAGATGTGTTGTGAACGACCTTGGATTGTTTGAAAGATATGTAGGCGTTCGTTGAAGTGTATAGTTTTTCTTAATTACTGTGTGGCTTCCCGGATCATTGGATTTGGTGTTTAAGATGTTCATGTACTGGACATGAAGATGTCACATAATTCTATGTTTAAATGGTTTATGATGCGGCTATATGCGATACTCAATTTTTATATTAGTTATTTGAAATTATTTTTATGAACTAAATTGTGGGTTACTTCATTGGATACAATTACCATTTTTCTGTCATTATCGTTTTCTGTAAATTGACAGAACATTTTTTTGCGTTAAATCTATTATTCCCAGCTTCTGGAAAATTTTACCCAAATGGCCAATACGAATAGAATACCAAACGATGCAAAATTTTCTGATTGCCATGAGTTACAAGAATGATTGTCATGAGTTATGAGAAAATGTTGTTTATTTACTAAATATTGTTTATTTATATCGAGAGTTTGGGAAATGAGTCACAAAAAATGTTCTGTTAAGGGATCTGTACATTACTTTACTTGCAAGTTTATAACAAAAAGATTTTTTTTAAACAATGCTCTTTCCCAGAAGGACTCAACTGAGTGCTGCTTAACAGGAAATGGACCAGGCAAATCTTTACACAAGTTGCAATACAATGTCCCATTTGTCGACATCATATTTTAAACTTCTCTTACATTGTAAAAATATCTCTTTTCTCTTATGTAAAACTCACGTCAAACTATAATACCAGTCCAAACTCTGCACATTTGCATTCAAAGAGTTACTACTCGAATAGATCATTGCATTACAATCATCAAAGGAAAAATTCTTCCACAATATAACAAATCTTTTGTGGATTAAAAAAGTTACATTGCCTTTTTTCGGGTAAATTTTCAATTAGACGGAATATAAATATTCTCAGTTAAATGTGTAATTAAAAAAATTATTGTAACATTTGGTACTTAAGTCTATGATTTCCATTATTTTGTAATAAAGTTGTCTTATTTATTAATGCATTAGCAATAAACCCGGTTTTTAACGAAGTCGTTACAGTTTTGCCTTTCCACTATTTCTTTTGATGTTGGTTCATCGTAATAAGTTTAATTCTTTTTTCCATTTTCAACTGCTTTCTTAATAATAAAATTTATTTACTTTACTTAATTTTACTTGAATTTTAATTATATGTTATATTTTCTACATTTTCAGTAAAGTTCTTACAATTCCCAACAAAAATGCATACCGTATTTTACGGACTATAAGAAGCGCCTTAATTTTTAAGCATTTTAAAAAAAATAACATTTTTACCATTTTTATTATTAGATTGCAAAGCCAGGCTAAAAAAAAAACGAACTGACCGATAACACAAATAGTTTATAAAACCGAACTGACCGATAACACAAATCATTTCAATTCAAGTTCACTGGCACCGTAGACTGCAATGACGCATCATAGGCTTGACAATGTTCTGGGTGTGTGATGGCGGGGCGGGAGGGGTGACAGTGTTAGCAAGCTTGTGAATCCCCGCAACTCATGTTCGTCGCATCGGTGCACTGCTGCTGCCAGTTGAATCCAATGTTGCCAGATAGAGATAGGTTTCCCGCGGTATCGAATATATGGCCATTTTTAGACCGGCGAGAATTTTAAATCAAACACAGGACATTTTATATTAATTTCGAGTATAAGACGCACCTGAATTTTGGAGGCAATTTTTTGAAGAAAAAAGTGCGTCTTATAGTCCGTAAAATACGGTAAGTAATTTCCATAAGTAAAGTAAACTTGACCTTTGACTGGTACATTTCTTTTTTAGATCAATTATATCTTTTATTGCACAATTAATGGCAAATGCATTTTCTTTTCCGTACACTTCGCAGTGAGCACCATATGTGTTCCACGTGCTCCGTTGGTTTTTCAACTGCACTAAATAATAGTGTGGTAACAGTCTCTCAAATAGTGTAGTAATTAATATATACACTGTGAACTACAGTCGTAAACAGTTCAGTCTGGTGGCATAGGGAATGTCGCGAATCCGTGTGGGTTTGTCTTAGGCCAAGGTCTTTCGGGTGCTGGTGGGACAAGAGCTGGCGCCGCAGACGTGTTCACCTTCCGTCGGTCCTCCCTCCCACTCCCGCTCTCACGTATGAAACCGTAAGCACCTATGCTTCAGATGAGAGGAAACTCTTCATTGTTCTCCGCTAGGACTCTTATCGTGATCTGCACTTTCTGTATTGCGTCTAAATCACGGATGTCAAGGGTGCGTATAGTGCTTCCTATTTGACGGTTTTATATTGGGTCTTTCCATTGGGAGAACTAAGAGATACAATTGTATGCCCTGCAAATGATAGCTTCGGTAATGATTGATGACTGACTAGTAGTAATAATTGAAAGTAAAATACATTGGAATATATGCTGAATTGTCAAGTACGTTTCTTCGAGCTACACTTACATCCGTTTAAACAGTACTTAAAAAGATCATTTCTTAAAAACCTTTCAAAGCTGCGAAACCGGAAATAAATATTTAGCTACCCTATTTAATACATGATCAACGTGCCTTTTAAAGTAATTTTTGACGAAATTTATTTCATGAGAGACTGAGGAATGAACAAATAATTTAATTTGCTTTTAATATTAATGTAGTCTTACAAGAGGAAAGTCGAGCATTATGACGTTAATAGGGGGTGGAGTGGAGGGGATCATTTCCTCTCGAAAAAAGAAAGAAATTTATTTCGTAATTACTGAAACAAAATAATTTAGGACAAATTGAAATATTTTAATATTCTACAACATCTTAATAATGCTGTAGCTATAACTTACAGTTAAGTATGTCAACCTTTAAGGCAACGAAGCTTGATCCCCCTCGCCCCAATGAAAATTTTAATTATTATGCCTGTATTGTGATGTTATCGTAATGTTTAACTTGAAATATGCTTTATAAGTTACAAATACCCCTTGAATATTTACAGGAACTGTTAAAATTTGTATAACTGTTGCGCTCAGTAATTTTGTTGTAGCATGTGGTTATAAACTTTCGATGGTGTGTAGGTAGTTGTTCTTCCATATGTAACGTAAAACTCTCATGGACGATGTGTGTCATTCCACTTTAATAGGCATTTGTAACAATGGTAGTCATTGTTGTTTGTGAACCAAATTGTAAATCGACTAGACGAGCGATGTATGTCCGAATTATGTTGGCGCAGTCGATGATAAGTCCCGATTCTCGATGATTCATTTGCATGTTGCGTGTAGTTCATTTAGTCTCTCTCCTTTTGAGCGAGTGGAACTCCGAAGACCTCGGCGTAATCTGTCTGCCTGATCCGCGAACGTGTTCACCTTCCGCGTGTCGCCCTTGCGCCTTCCCCCACCCGCCGCGCCACCAGCGGCAGCGACGGCGGCATCACAAGAAAGACGTCAGTGAGTGAGTGAAGTACGTTGGCGACGTGTGTTGCAGCCGCTAGTCAGCAAGGCAGCGTAGACCGGAGTCCGAGCGGGCCTGGCGGAGAACCCGCGCTGGAGCCGGTCCTGGCGCCGACGTCGATCGCGGGGACGCCTGCAACCCCTGGCAGTGGCAGTGGCGGGGCGCGAACTCCCGCGCAGCCGCCTGCACCTCTGTCGCCTGCCACCCCAGCGACGCCTGCCGCCGCGGCAGCTGCAGCCGCCGTCGCGGCGCGGCTCCTCGTGGACGACGACGAGGACGACGAAGAGTTCGACGTAGACGCCCCCGTCATTTCCGCTTTTCGGTAAGTCCAAGAGTTTGGATTATTAAATGACTGATCAGCAACTAGGTAGAGATTGGGAAAATTCGTGATAAATTTAATAATGGAATAGCTCTTAGGGGAAAATTTATTGAGTCGTAAATGACGAGAATTTTTCTAGTTGTTCGTATGCCTATGTATAATGATATTTGTTTAATTTTTTATAAAATTTTAATACCTCGTGAAAGAGATGTAATGATCAGGGCTCGAATCAATAAGCGCTCGGGAAATATGCAGTAAAAAAGTTTAAAATATGTGCAAAAGAGTCCAAATTATGCAGTAAAAAAGTTTAAAATATGTGCAAAATAGTCCAAATTATGTAGTAAAAAAGTTTTAAAATATGTGCAAAGGAGTCCAAATTATCCAATTAAATGCAAAAAAGAATCGAAAAATGCACAAGAAACCATTTACACTTGTATCTACTTATTACTAAGAAAGTGCAAGTGAATATTGGGTTAGTTCAATAATACCACTGAACTCGTTAATACAGTATAAGCGATACTTCAAAAATAAACATGTAAATTTTGGCTGATTACAGTAATTCAACCAAAAATTACTGAGTTCAAACAAAAATATAAAAAATATGAATTTATATGCAAACAAAAACCTTTAAAACAGCGCTAACTAGCGGCCACAACCTGCGAGTCGTATTTTTACATTTTACATCAAATATTTCATCAACGCTTGGGGGGTACAACTTAGTGTAATAAGTCTATGCTGTCAAAATTAATTTGTGACGTGACATACAGTGAGAGAAAAGAGAAAATTGTGTTCTGAATTACCCCGTCATACATCACAATATGACATTTTATTATAATATTAAATATTAAAAATACTGGTTCAATAAATAAATTTACGAATATGAATAATGACAGGTTTAAAAAAAAATCAAATATAGATCAAATAACGTTGTACCAAAACGCATCACGTAAAATATTAAATGTGTATATAACTAGTTATGTGTAATTGTGCTCGTTTTTTTTATAATATCTTAAGTAACTATTATGATGTTTTTTGGTAGAGCCTGATATAGATTGTAGAAATATTTTAATTTTGTATTTTAGCCCTGACGATGGATAGAATATACCCGAAACGTTGACGAGTTATGTACTTTTTTTTCTTTTGACCTATTCCTCGAGACAATACTCCGATATTTAATTTTTTCAGCTTGAAAAAAAAATGTTGATGAGAATCAAAACATCGCGTTACAAATAAGATCCATAAGTTTTATTCATCGGGCGACATTTTACCAGACCCCATCCCGTGCCGGCCCGATCGATTAAAAGTGTATTGAAAATCGCCCGCGAATGAAGATTAGTCGGACAGCGCTGTTCTAAAATGTGCATTTATATACACTATTAAATTAAATTATAATTGTCCCATGAAGTTAAAAATGATAGACATCAATTCCTCAAAACCATAGAAAGTCGGGAGAAAAATATTCGAAACATGCAATTTTCCGAGTCCCGATCATGATACTGCTTCTCTTCATTTCTTTCAATGCTCATAGTAAAAATATATACTGTTCGTCCATTAAAGGACGTAAGTCTTTGATTACTCATAGTGAGGTCTTGGTCATTTAATTGTTCCGAGTGATAGTTGAGCCCGTACATTAGATGTGACGTAATGAACCGTGTGCAGGTACGGGAGCCTGCCGCCGGGCACGCTGACGCCCGGGGAGCAGGAGCTGCTGGCGGTGCGCTTCCGGCGCACAGGCAGCGAGCGGCTGCGCGACGGCGCCAAGGCGTTGCTACGTCGCATGGAAAGTCTCAAATCCTCGCGCCGGAAGCGCCAGCAACAACAGCAACAGTTGCAGCAACACCGAGAGGGCGTCATCATTAGTGGGCCTCAGGTGAGTGCTCTCATTAATGACAAAGAGACCCACCTCCAGCACACCCGCATTGTTCAACCAAGAGCTTCTTGAGACATTGCTAATATCACGGATTCAATTATTAACTTCCCAGAAGTGCATTCGAAGTTCTTCCAATATCTTGTTTATTTCAATTTGAAACTATTTTGTGAATCATAATGAGAATGTTATACTTTAAAAATATTTTATTACATTACTTTTTTGTTGTTGTAAAAAAGTAAATTTATTTGTTTGGATTTAAAGAAATCATAAGTTCCTTACAATTGCTTTGAGTAGTGATTTTTTTCGGATTAATAATTTTTCCTTTTCATTTTATATAATTTAATATTACATATTCAAATCATAAAATAAGGATGGGAATTAATAATAACACCTATTAGATATAGTTTCCCGATGCATTCACTCCCTGCGAGGATACCGTCCAATTTTCATAATAACACTTCATACCCAAGTAATGATTGAACTGTTTATCTGTCGAATGATTTATTCCACACCTTTACCAGTTTTTGTGATCTATCTACCTGCAGTGATTATTTTATTAAGAAGTCTTTCCCGCACATCATTAATACACTTTTTTCTGTTCGAATATCTTCAGTAATTTTTATCATCTAATCGTTTAATGTAATTGATCCAATTATGACGGTTTATTCAACTATTAACGTTACTTTTCCTATAGAAAATTATTTTTATTGAGAGAAAGCTTTGTGTGTATTTTGGAGAAATTCCCACGTATGAAGATACTGCATAGATGTCAAGTTTGTGAATAGTTTTGTCTTCAAAGTTTAAATCGCTGTTCAGGAGAACTTTCTCATTACGTCGAAGAATGGGAACTCCCGTTTGTGACATCGGAACAACATCCTCTTTGGGACATTTTCTCCAAACAGTTAGGAGTGATTTCTTCCGACGAACTGCGTGAAGTCACAGCTAAATTATTATGTGGCTTCAGATTGAAGTGCTGCCAATTTACCTTCACGGGCATCTGCACAGACTCCCCAGGATGTTGTCCCATATGCTACGAATATGTTCAAGAACCAATTTTTGAGTGAAACGTAAAATTTGCAACGTTTAGTTACGTCTTTAATGTATTGTTATTTATCATTATACCTAGCCGATTATATACCTCGCGTTTCTCACTAACTGAAAATCTGTAACAGCTTCCAGCAGCTAAATCCTTCGCCAAAGACAAGCACTTGTTCATCCCACAAGAATCACGTATGTTAACCCTTATTTCACTGCACACCCGTATGGTTCACGGTCCATCGTAAAATTAAATCCCTGTTGGTATTTTTGTTGGAAAACACCATAACCTTAGCGAGCACGGCCCTTGCCACCATACCTCAGCGAGCGCTCCTCGCCGATCGTCCCCGCTCCTGACCCGCGATGCTCTTTTGTCGCAGACCGCGTCGGCTGCGGGGGCGACTTCGGCGGAGGCGTTGTTTCCGGTGACGGAGACGCGAGGCTGTATCGCGAGATGCCTTCGCTACTGCCCGCAGGTGCTGGACGTGGTGACAATGCAGCAGCGCATGAGGGACCTGAACTGCGTGGACGTGTCGCCGACGAGCGCGACGCCTCCCGACATCCTTGGCGAAGTGGGCGACGACGACCAGGGCTCTGACGGCAGCGGGTCCGCCGCCTCCACGCCAGCGCATGTCGCCCGCGCGCTGGCCGCTGCCAATGTTCCTCCAGCTCCCGCCACCGCCCCTCGTATCTCGCGAAGTAGCCATCATCGGTCGTCATCGCGGAGAGTGTCCCGACGAGCCGAAGAATCGGGCACTCTGTCGGACTCGGAGGTGCAGCCTACTAGCTGGAGGCAGCAATATCTCAAGGATGCTAACAGCAACCACACCAAGGTGAGGATGACAGACATGCTAATTTATGTATAGAGTAAATAAATTATCATGTTCATGTAAAGTTCATTAGTTTTTTAAAATATTCATTCCTTATACACCGTGAAATTGAGAAATATAGTATAATTATTTTAATGTATTGCTAGGTAACCACATGGAAAAGCTAGCATTCTTTTAAGAAAATAAATAGAGTGAAATTTATTTATATTATTTGTGATGTGTTATCCATTAAAACTTAAATTTTTTAAAAATAATCTTCAAATATTGTTTAAAATTCTATTGACTAGGAGAAAGGCATTTTAATCAATAACTGAATATTAATTTTTCAAGTCCAGTGTTAAAGTTTTATAGTCGCTTTAATGATCCATTTTGTGGAAATTGTAACAGTTGACGTATAAATTTATGATGGATGTCAAATTTTTATGAATCAGTTCTGCAAGAACTATTTCTGAAGCTGTGCAGTGTAATCAGACTTATATTTAAAATAGTTCAAAACTTTGCAAGAGATTTCGTTTAGATTCAGAGATTCATGACTTGTCAAGAATCATTTCAACTGGCATTGTCTATGTTTAAGAAAGCCTGATTTTGGGACAGCTTAAGGTGCACAAAAATTTTACTTCTAGCATACCACTTTCTCTGTGAAAATTCAAGTTACAAAATTTCCATAAAATGTAAAGTTTGCCATTTCTTTTCAACCCTTTTTATTTCTAAGATAGAAGGAAATTGGAATCCTTAAATGAGGAAGAAATTAGCATGGAATGAATCTTGATGCTACCCTATTCTGAGTTCTGCGTGTAAAAATGAAGAGACATTTTTTCTATATGTACAACCTCATTTTTCAGTTTTATGAAATTTTACAAGATGGCATTAAATCTATATATAAAACTAACTAAATGCATAACTAACAAACTAAAAACTTGCTTAATTCTTTTTTCTGTTATTGTAATATATTCAGTTTGGAAATTTAATGAAATAATGAAACAATTGTTTCACTCTTAATAACTTAATACTTTGGTATTTTTCCTGCCATTCTATAAAAAGAAATTAAGAATCATTTCTATACTTTGCTCCACACAATGCTCTCTCAAAACATGGTGTATTCCATCTAACTTTCAGAGGCATAATTATTAAGCTTTTTGTTGTGCCTTCTGTGGAAGATGTGTAAATTGTGCGAAAGCAGCTGTGCTGTGGAGCCCAACTATGGTTTCATTTAATACAGCATTCTTGTATAAAAAAGTTCTGTGATATTTTACAGTTATTTATGAAAATATTAGCCATTTTGAATTTTGGTTACCTTTCAGGTGTAATAAATTATCTTCATAGATATAAATTTTGAAGCCCTAATTTAAGTATTCTGCAACTTTTCTAAAGTCTAATTATAAAAGTTTTGTATGAAAACTATATGTGTGAAAAATGATTTAAAAATTTTTCTTCAGGTGCTTGAGTTCATTGATGGAAGAAGTCGAGGTCCTCAGGATCAGGATCCAAGTCAACGTGTAGTGTCCAAAACACAGGCAGCTCGAGCCGGAAGTCTTAACCTTGGCAAGGAGAGCCAAAGGTATCGAGACAAACTACAGCAAGCTTTTGGAAGAGGTAAAATTCTTTAACATTGTCACTTACCTTTATTTATCTTATCTGTACAGTTTATGTAAGTAACTTGGATCTTTTTATCTATTATAGATTCATTTCGGGATAAATCTGGTTCTTCAGAATTAACTGCTAGTCAGGATTCTAGCAGTACCCTTGCATCACAGGCAGACAGTGACCATGATGAAGTTGATGTCGCCCCATGCCACAAGTAAGGAAACACTTAAAGTTTCATTTATATTATGTATATTGATGTATATTACTAAACATCTTCTTGTTTGCTTGAAAACTTATTAATCATGTTACGTCGAATGAAAATGGTAGACGGGACAGGGATTTTCCTTCGACGTAACATGATTAATCTGTTACCTGGCGGTGAGGTTCACCGCAATCTAGGAGATTTCTATGTTGAAAACTTATGATTGCCATTTAATTTCATAAATCTTAGGTTGACCAATTAAGTGGATTTTTTAACATGAACTAAATAAACAGTCAATGAAATTAAATGTCATATTACTTCAATAGGGAAATCAAATAATACTACTAAATCCAGCTGTATAGATTTGTTCTTCTTTTTATCATAGTATTGACTACCATAACACATTTTGATGTGTTATTTTAACTATTGATGTGTTATTCTTATACAGGTTCTCTAGGCTTTGTCTAGGGGCATGTTTATTGTAACAATAAATCGTGAATTTAGTGTTTTTTCAACTCTTATGATTTTTAAACACTATACTCAGAATAATCTATAGTTCGATAATAACTTGTACATGTAAATTT